>JAULAV010007018.1:0-28796 GCA_030789695.1 Scilla litardierei | reverse complement strand
AGGCTGCCCATTTCCGAGAAATACCCACAAAGAGTTTAGCTTCCAAGATCAAATTTCTACACAAATTTCAGAAAGGCTTCGAGCTGATATGAACGCCCACCTGCCTGTGCTTGATTGCCCTTTGAGTAGGGAAAAGGCCAGAAGGGCTTTGGTGGATTTTTTATCAAACGGATGGATGATTAAATGCGTGGTTTTGTGCTTGTTAAATGGACGGTGGAGTAAATGCCACGTCAGCGATCCTCGTGAGCAATCCTCGTGAGCGATCCTCGTGAGCAATCCTTTTGTTGACTGTGTGTCAAGGGGAGACCCCATTAGTTCATTCGAATACCTCGGGCTTCGTGTAGGCTACGGTATTTGTATAAATAATTTATTGTCCTTTGTGCAGAGATTGAAGTTTGGTGTCCCGATAAGTTAACCCAAAAAGTTAAGATTCTCTCTCTTCCAAAATTTTTATAAAACCTCATCCAACCTTTCATTTTTCAAGATTAAATCTCAGCCACTCTTTATCCCAATCCACTTGTCCTAGTCAGCCCTAGAATTCAAAAATCGCTGTCAAATGTATAATAGATATCTATTATCCAATTTCTCTTGTCCAATTCTCTTATCCAATTTCTCTTGATAACATCCCTCTTTTATAATATAGATATCTCTTATCCAATTTCTCTTGTCCAATATCTCTTATCCAATTTCACTTGATATCATCCCTCTTTTATAATATAGATATCTCTTATCCAATTTCTCTTGATAACATCCCTCATTTATAATATAGATATCTCTTATCCAATTTCTCTTGTCCAATATCTCTTATCCAATTTCTCTTGATAACATCCCTCTTTTATAATATAGATATCTCTTATCCAATTTTTCTTGTCCTATATCTCTTATCCAATTTTTCTTGATAACATCCCTCTTTTATAATATAGATATCTCTTATCCAATTTCTCTTGTCCAATATCTCTTATCCAATTTCTCTTGATAACATCCCTCTTTTATAATATAGATATCTCTTAACCAATATCTCTTGTCCAATTTCTCTTGATAACATCCCTCTTTTATAATATAGATATCTCGTATCCAATTTCTCTTGTCCAATATCTCTTGTCCAATTTCTCTTGATAACATCCCTCTTTTATAATATAGATATCTCTTATCCAATTACTCTTGTCCAATATCTCTTATCCAATTTCTCTTGATAACATCCCTCTTTTATAATATAGATATCTCTTATCCAATTTCTCTTATCCAATATCTCTTGTCCAATTTCTCTTGATAACATCCCTCTTTTATAATATAGATATCTCTTATCCAATATCTTTTGTCCAATTTCTCTTGTCCAATTTCTCTTGATAACATCCCTCTTTTATAATATAGATATCTCTTATGCAATTTCTCTTGTCCAATATCTCTTGTCCAATTTCTCTTGATAACATCCCTCTTTTATAATATAGATATCTCTTATGCAATATCTCTTGTCCAATATCTCTTGTCCAATTTCTCTTGATAACATCCCTCTTTTATAATATAGATATCTCTTATGCAATATCTCTTGTCCAATATCTCTTGTCCAATTTCTTTTGATAACATCCCTCTTTTATAATATAGATATCTCTTATCCAATATCTCTTGTCCAATATCTCTTGTCCAATATCTCTTGTCCAATTTCTCTTGATAACATCCCTCTTTTATAATATAGATATCTATTATCCAATATCTCTTGTCCAATATCTCTTGTCCAATTTCTCTTGATAACATCCCTCTTTTATAATATAGATATCTCTTATCCAATTTCTCTTGTCCAATATCTCTTATCCAATTTCTCTTGATAACATCCTTCTTTTATAATATAGATATCTCTTATCCAATTTCTCTTGTCCAATATCTCTTATCCAATTTCTCTTGATAACACCCCACTTTTATAATATAGATATCTCTTATCCAATTTCTCTTATCCAATATCTCTTATCCAATTTCTCTTGATAACATCCCCCTTTTATAATATAGATATTTCTTATCCAATTTCTCTTGTCCAATATCTCTTATCCAATTTCTCTTGATAACATCCCTCTTTTATAATATAGATATCTCTTATCCAATTTCTCTTGTCCAATATCTGTTATCCAATTTCTCTTAATAACATCGCTCTTTTATAATATAAATATCTCTTATCCAATTTCTCTTGTCCAATATCTGTTATCCAATTTTTCTTGATAACATCCCTCTTTTATAATATAGATATCTCTTATCCAATTTCTCTTGTCCAATATCTCTTATCCAATTTCTCTTGATAACATCCCTCATTTATAATATTGATATCTCTTATCCAATTTCTTTTGTCCAATATCTCTTATCCAATTTCTCTTGATAACAACCCTCTTTTATAATATAGATATCTCTTATCGAATTTCTCTTGTCCAATATCTCTTATCCAATTTCTCTTGATAACATCCCTCTTTTATAATATAGATATCTCTTATCCAATTTCTCTTGTCCAATTTCTCTTGTCCAATTTCTCTTGATAACATCCCTGTTTTATAATATAGATATCTCTTATCCAATTTCTCTTGTCCAATATGTCTTTTCCAATTTCTCTTGATAACATCCCTCTTTTATAATATAGATATCTTTTATCCAATTTCTCATGTCCAATATCTCTTATCCAATATCTCTTGATAACATCCCTCTTTTATAATATAGATATCTCTTATCCAATTTCTCTTGTCCAATATCTCTTATCCAATTTCTCTTGATAACATCCCTCTTTTATAATATAGATATCTCTTATCCAATTTCTCTTGTCAAATATCTCTTATCCAATTTCTCTTGATAACATCCCTCTTTTATAGTATAGATATCTCTTATCCAATTTCTCTTGTCCAATATCTCTTATCCAATTTCTCTTGATAACATCCCTCTTTTATAATATAGACTAGTCATTACCCGTGCCCATAGGGCACGGTTTATTTAATGGCTGAGTTTTTCTCCCCCACAAATTTCAAGTTCCCCCAAATTTCAAGTTTTCCCACAAAATTTCAAGTTTCCCCCCAAATTTAAGTTTTCCCCCAAAATTTAAGTCACCCCAAAATTGTCATTACCACCAAGGACAAACTTGCCACGTAGGACAAAGATTTGTCCTAGTAGGATAAGATTCAAAATCTTCATAGAACTGGAAAAAAAATGGCCGGAAGGGGTGAGAATAAAAAGTGTGTGTGTGTGTGTGTGGCGAGGGTCCAAAGGCAAAAATACAAAAACCGGGGTTGTTTGTGCAAAATTCCCCACCTTCTCTTTTATCCCTCAAAATCTCATCTCTTATATTTTCTCTTATTCAATTTCCCTGTTTTATATAATAGATATCCAAATTCTCTTATCCAAATTCTCATGTCCAAATGCTCTTATCAATTTCTCTTGATAACATTCGTCTTTTATATAATAAATATCCCTTATCCAATTTCTTTTGTCCAATATCTCTTATCCAATTTCTCTTGTTAACATCTCTCGTTTGTAATATAGATATCTCTTATCCAATTTCTCTTGATAACATCACTCTTATCCAATTTCTATTGTCCAATATCGCTTATTCAATTTCTTTTGATAACATCCCTCTTTTATAATATAGATATCTCTTATCCAATTTATCTTGTCCAATATCTCTAATCCAATTTCTCTTGATAACATCCCTCTTTTATAATATAGATATCTCTTATCCAATTTCTCATGTCCAATATCTCTTATCCAATTTCTATTGATAACATCCCTCTTTTATAATATAGATATCTCTTATCCAATTTCTCTTGTCAAATATCTCTTATCCAATTTCTCTTGATAACATCCCTCTTTTATAGTATAGATATCTCTTATCCAATTTCTCTTGTCCAATATCTCTTATCCAATTTCTCTTGATAACATCCCTCTTTTATAATATAGATATCTCTTATCCAATTTATCTTGTCCAATATCTCTAATCCAATTTCTCTTGATAACATCCCTCTTTTATAATATAGATATCTCTTATCCAATTTCTATTGATAACATCCCTCTTTTATAATATAGATATCTCTTATCCAATTTCGCTTTTCCAATATCTCTTATCCAATTTCTCTTGATAACATCCCTCTTTTATAATATAGATATCTCTTATCCAATCTCTCTTGATAACATCCCTCTCTTATAATATAGATATCTCTTATCCAATTTCTCTTGATAACATCCCTCTTTTATAATATAGATATCTCTTATCCAATTTCTCTTTTCAAATATCTCTTATCCAATTTCTCTTGATAACATCCCTCTTTTATAATATAGATATCTCTTATCCAATTTCTCTTTTCCAATATCTCTTATCCAATTTCTCTTGATAACATCCCTCTTTTATAATATAGATATCTCTTATCCAATTTATCTTTTCCAATATCTCTTATCCAATTTCTCTTGATAACATCCCTCTTTTATAATATAGATATCTCTTATCCAATTTCTCTTTTCCAATATCTCTTATCCAATTTCTCTTGATAACATCCCTCTTTTATAATATAGATATCTCTTATCCAATTTCTCTTGATAACATCCCTCTCTTATAATATAGATATCTCTTATCCAATTTCTCTTGTCCAATATATCTTATCCAATTTCTCTTGATTACAACCCTCTTTTACAATATAGATATCTCGTATCCAATTTCTCTTTTCCAATATCTCTTATCCAATTTCTCTTGATAACATCCCTCTTTTATAATATAGATATCTCTTATCCAATTTCTCTTGATAACATCCCTCTTTTATAATATATATATATATATATATATATATATATATATATATATATATCAAGAAACTGCAAGGTCATATATATATATACTAGTCATACCCCGTGCCCGCGGGCACGGTTCAATTTAGATAGTTCCCCCTCAAAATCTTAGTTCTCCCGAAAATGTGGGCACGATTCATTGTAGATATTCCCCCCTCAAAATCTTAGTTCCCCTGAAAATGTGGACATGATTCATTTTAGAAATCCCCCCCTCAAAATCTTAGTTCCCCCAAAAATTTAGCTCATCCCAAGGAATTTTGTTCCCCCAAAAATCTTAGTTTCTCCCAAAATTTAAATGGCCGGCAATAATTAAAGTTCACTCGAAAAGTTATTTAGTTCTCCCCAAAATTTAGTTTTTTTGGTAACACAGAGGGACCGGGATTAGATCTCGGGTCGCTACTACATAAGAGGGAGGGGGGATACCATCTAGCTTAAGGGCCGGCGGTCTCCCCAAAATGTAGTTAGCACATAAAATTTAGTTCCCGCCATTGTTATTTAGTTCGCAAAAATTTTAGTTTCACCCAAAAATTTTCTTCCCCGAGAATTTTGTTTCCCCTAAAAATTGTAGTTTCCCCTAAAGTTATTTAGTTTTCAAAAATTTTAGTTTCCCCAAAAATAATTTCTTCCCATAGAATTTGATTCTCCAAAAATTTTTAGTTCTACCCATAAATCCATCAAGATTTAGTTCAACCCAAAATATTGGGAGAGAAATGGACATCCAAATTTTTTTCTCACAAAATTTCAGTTCCCCAACATCTTTAGAGTGAGCTACACGACTCAGCAAGTAACATCACCTATATAAATAACATTAGTAATATGTTCAACACAAAAAGATGATGTGCAAAAAATATGGATGTGCCGAAGTAACAAAATGCATATCAAATATTCTCACAAAAGAATATTCAGTTAATCCTCTATGATTAATGTCTTGTTAATTAATCATTATCCATAGCATGTTCCAAAAATTCCCTAAGATGCTTATATAACAAAATTCCAAAAAATGATTGCTTAAATGCCAAAATTGATGCATCATCTCACATATATGCTCGTTAAGTGACAATATTGTGTTAATAGGTATGCCAAAATTCAATTAGCAAAGGACCAAAATTTGCTAGTATGGTACCAAAAAAGTAAGATTCTTTCAACATCATTACATGCATAATCAAAAAGCCACAAAAGTGTCCACGGGAGTAATCTTTCCATGCATTGCAGGCAACATTAAAGAAGTCTTCACGAACAAAAAGTACAGTAATAAACGCAAATGGAAAAAAAAGTTTTTTCAACAGTCCCATACAAACATTTTTACTACCTGCAATTGCCTCAGTTTCTAAAAGTTCAATATTTTTACTACATTCTAATACATCAAAGTTCAAATAAAATTGAACTATAAGTCATGGATCAAGTTAACCTGCACAATTGTGCTAAAACAATAGTTTAAAAAAACTGTGCAGGTCATGAAATGAAAAAAAAATTGAGAGTGAATGTCCTGCATAATTGTTTAGAAACTTTATTACAATGTTCAAAAAAATTTCACTTGGTTGCTAATTTGAGAACTTTCAGATGAGAACACCCATATCTAACATTGTTAGTTCTCATCATAATACATGTAAGGGGCCCTTGATGAGAGCACCATTATCTAACATTGCCTATCTAACATGAATTTGGGTGCTAATTTGAGAACTTACAGATGAGAATTTTTTTAGAAAGACACATAAACATTATCATTATCATTATCATTATCATTATCATCTTGTTAATAGACATGTATGTCAAAAAAATTTATATGCTATTTATATGTCAAAAAACATCCTGTATTAGAGAGTACATGCTAATGAGAAGTATCTTGTTAACAAATGAGAGCATCCTGTTTAAAAAAACATGCGAATGAAGCATTCTGTTAACATGGTAATGAGAAGTATCATGTTAACATGATGTTTTTTGCTAATGAGAAGTACATGCTAATGATAAATATGCACATAAAATTTTTTTGGGAAGCATCTTGTTAACATCATGTATTTACATCTCATAACAACAACTGCAACACAACAAAAAGACGTACAAAAATTTGGTTCTGGATTAAAACAGGTTATACACGAACTATGGGAGAAAATGTACACAGTCAGCAGCGGAATCTGAGGCATTAGGGTCTCAAGGTCATTGCGACCAAAATAGCTGGGAGGTCTCCAGTTCAACCGTTGAGGGATGACATCCAATAGAACAACCGGAATGTATCTATATGTGTAACTCAACCATTCCAACAGGAAATGTCGTGTTGTCTCCACACCTGCGGACATCAGGAACCAATCTTGTAAAGAGATTGACAACCAATCTTGTTAAGTGTTGACCATATATGTTCGTTCAGGGCAGCAAATCAAGTTTCACATTTCTGAAGCAAAAAAAGAGCCCAGTCTTGAAATAATAGTCAAACTTTAGAAGAAGACAACATAAAAGTAGCAAGGTAACTTTTGTTTCACATGTCTATGTATGCACCATCAGAGAAGCAGGATAAGAATGCACACTTTGTGGTGATAAGAATGCACACATCGTGAACCTTCTCTTCCCAACCTGTTAAAACTGTGTGTCACCCCAATCTTGCATCCACATGAATATACTTCTTTTGTATTCCATTCGCAATCACTTCTTTTGCATATTTCTAATATATATTGAAAATTTGAAATCATCATGAATATACTTCAATAAATTTCATAGTATATTCAAGATATGTTAGAAATCAGGATATCAAGATTTGAATTATCAGGATTTGAATTATACTTCAAATTAAAATAGTTGAAGTATATTAGAAATTTGAATTTTAGATAAAATCAACAGGAAAATACTTCAAAGTTAAGGATTTCAAAGTTCAACTTGAATTAACAGGATATCTAAAATTAACTTTGAAAATTAATTTACTTCAAAAATCCTGTAAATCCTGTTAATCCTGGGATTTCAAAGATTTTCCTTCCAGAAGTATATTTACAGGATTTACAGAACTTTGAAGTATCATGTTAATCCTGTTAATCATTCACAGAACTTTGAACTTTGAACTCAGTGAATGATTAACATGATTTTTACATGATAAATCAGGATATCCTGAATTATCAGAACTTCTGTGAATTAAAAGGAATGATTCAAGATACTTCACAGGATACTTGATACTTGATAATGTAAAGTTCACAGGATATCCGTTACATGATAATTCACAGGATAGCAACCTCAGGTGAATACTTCCCACATTCAAGTTGGTGTTATCTCTAATCATTCCCACTTGACTTGCTATCCTGTGAAGAATTATATGTTGGTGAATCAAGTTGGTGTTTTGGAATGACTAACACAGGATAGCAATTTTAGTTTGTGTTTTGGACTACTTGAATTCACTTGATCTGTTGGTAACTCACTTCAATTTGAGTCAAGTGGGAAGTATTCTTCACAGGATAGCAAGTGAATGACTAACACACCTGAGGTTGAATTATCTCTAATCATTCACAGGATATCATTCACAGGATAGCAAGTATCAAGTATCTTGAATTAACAGGATAACATGTAAAAATCATTCACAGAAATGTTGATATCCTGAATTATCAAGAATATAACAATGAGTTCAATTTTACATGATACTTGAAGTTCTAATTATATGTGAACTTTTTGATATCCTGTTAATTTCAAAAATTATATGTGAAATTATATGTGAAATTATAAATTTGAACTTATATGTGAAATTTAACATTCAAAAATGTTGATATCCTGTGAAAAGTAACATTAACATTCAAAAATGTTGATATCCTGTGAAAAGTTCACATATCTCTAATCATTCACAGGAATGTAAAGGTCAAAGGATATTGAAAATATTGAAAATAAAGTAAAGTTCACATATACATTCAAAAAATAATGTATCATTCACTAATCATTCACATTAACTCACAAATATTGAAAATAATGTAAAGTTCACAGGATATCCTTTACTTGATACTTAACAGGAATTATCATGTAAAGTTCACATATAATTAGAGATAATTCAAGATACTTGATACTTGCTATCCTGTTAATCATTAACATGATTTTTACATGATAATTCACAGAACTTCAAGTTCACATGTTAATCATTCACAGAACTTTGAACTCATTTTATATCCTGATTTGAACTTTGAAATCCTGTTAAAATAATAACCTTCACAGAATTCTGATGCTCACATTCAATCATCATTATAATAACCTTCACAGAATTCAAAAATAAATTTGCTATTGCTCATATTCAATCATCATAATTATTCATGCTTACAATAATAACCTTCACAGAATTCTTCACATTCAAAAATAATATCTCTCACCTGATGTTCACATAGGATGAATTATGCAAGATTGAGTTCACATAGGATGTTCACATATAACACTGTTACACTCAAATTCAAAATAGGATGATTGATACTTCCCACATTCAAAAATAATAACCTCCACAGAATTCTGATGCTCACATTCAATCATCATAATAATAACCTTCACAGAAGTCAAAAATAATATCAAATACATGAAGCACTGGACTCATCATCCCTAACACCATCAAAGAACAGATTTTATGATAAAGAACAGATTTTTATGAGAAAACAAAGGATTTGATTGATTGTTTTGCAGTACCTTGGTCTTCATCTTGTAGAATATGTGCATCGCGAGATTGATAGAGATTCAGGATTCTTGCTCCTTGAAACCTGAACTTCAAAACAAAACCATTGCTTGAAAATAGAACCCTGAAACCTGAACTTCAAAACAAAACCATTACTTGAAAATAGAAAACTCACCACCACACCATAATCAAGCCTTCTCTTCCTCCCATTGAGCAAAACATCCCAATTCAGGACCACATATGTAGCTAGTAAGTCATAATCAATTTGCATCATGTTCTGATGATTGCACAGCATATGTATTTCTTGGAATGGTGTATTCAGATCTTAATCAGGATCCTCGCATTGTTCCATGGGAAATTCTTCGTGGCCAAACACCCTTTGACGGTAGAGGCAACTCCATAGCAGTTATTATCCTTTAATTTTTAGATGTATTTTTGACTAACTTTTCGGCATAGTACTAAAATTTGGATGCATTATGTGATAGCATATTTTTCCTTAGAACCCATGTTCAAATTTCACATAGCGATACACATACCTGTCATTATCATGGAAAATTGTATTTAAGTTCTTGTACTGATATGCCAAGCACAAAATTTCACTATGAATTAGTGGTTAGTATATTTTGCCAGCCTTCGTATCAAGAATGCTACATGCAAATCCAAAAACTGAAACAACATAAAATTCAAATCGAACTATTTTAGGCATTTCAGTCTACTTTGCCCGCCTTCGTATTAAGAATACTACTTGCAAATCCAAAACCTAAAACGTCATAAAATTGAAAGAGAACTATTTCAGGACTTAAGACAACATTTTTTTACATCGACTTATAATATCACACAACCTAAACTATATGCCAAAAGAAAAAACCCTTAACTATGAACAAATATACACAAAAATACATTTTGGATTGAACAACCATGCAGTCCAATTTCAAAAACACCATCTCTCACACCGGCATTTAAAACCAACAAAATTTACATCTGAAGCTAGGGCTGTGTGTCCTGAAAATTAAAAATAAAATCATAGCTTAGAATAGAAAAATTAGAAACGAAGAAATATCTAATTACTTTGTACAACTCACTTTTATTACCTTCATCGTGTTTAAGCAGAAAACCTTTTCATCATCACATTATAAAAAGATGATGTGTCAAGCTCAATCCAAAGTGGAGAGTTAATGGGATGAGCAATAACCTAGATAAATTAAGAACATAAAATTCCTAGAAAAATTAATAAATATTTGAAAATATGGAAAATTTTAAATTTATACATTTATTTACCTTTTTTCGTTGGAGTGGTGGATGTCGTGCTTTCTGGAACCAAGCAAGCTCGGCAAGAACCATCTTCCACTTCTATAACAAAAAAGGTATTTGGATGGTCAATGAAGAGGATATTTTGAAAAACAAAATCTAAGATTTTTATATTACCTCTGAAAAGAAGATTGCTTTGTCTTCAATGTGACTCGTCGCCGTTGCTTGTAAAGTTCTTTTAGCAATTTGCTGGAAATAATAATAATAATAATAATAAACAGTCAATAATTTTTAATTTCAAAATGGGAATGTTTGTAACGGTATGCATACCTTATCAAAACAAAATCCGATATAACCCCGTAGCCTGACATTTATGTGATTATTTTGAAGTAACAGAACCTGTGAGAAGAAAAATGTTAATGCAAACATAGTATATTAAAAATATAATGTAGAATTATGATAAGAAACTTACAGTTTTTGCCAAATCTGCATCATCATCTATCTATATAAAAATACAAACCATATTTTATCAAACAATGCATACTGAAAACTATTAAGTCATGCAATGAAATGTAGTAAAGGAAAAAATTTCTTACCCTGCCATATATGGTAATGTGGGTCCACATTTTAGAGCTTGGTAACGTATGATAATGCTATACCTGCATGTTAGACAACAATCGATAATAATTTTTTAAAAGATCATTTAAACAAATAATATAAATAAAACAATGTAAAGAAAGAGAGTTAAAAAACTTACATACAATTTTTATCATACATTGGAAATCATAGCAGAACTTCTGGGTAAACGATGTTTACTGTGTTATTTATGTTGGGCTGAAGAAGGACACATACACGATCAAAAGATGTGCACCTTGAAAGTGCAACATAAAGATGTCCATGACTGAAAACTGGGGTCCGCAAATCAACTCCAACGAATTTTACAGATTGTCCTTGGGCTTTATTAATCGTCATAGCATATGTCACACGGACAGGAAACTGCCTTCTTGTCATATGAAAAGGTAATTCTGTAGCCGATGGTGACAAAGATATTCTTGGAATAAACACAAAACAACCGGCTTTATCCCCATTTAAAATTTGAGCTTCAATGACACGTGATGCACATCTGACAACCATCAATCGAGTGCCATTACAGAGCCCGTCTTTTGGTGCAATATTTCGTAATAAAATAATAGGACAACCAACCTTAAGCTCAAGTGTAAATTGTGGCAACCCAGGAGGATCCAAAGAGTTTATGTACTCAGTTGGATATCTATTCATAATGGTTGGATCGGTTTCATCATTTTCAGAAAAACTGTCTGCAGCTTGATACGTAATCTTCTGTCCCGGAAAAATGTTTAATGCAGCAGCATTTATAAAAGTAACATCATCATTCCGTGCAGAAAGAATTATTCGTTCAGTAAGGTATGCCGGAGTCACGGCACCCTCAATATCAAGCTGCGGATAAATTCGAAGTATTAACTCGTTTAAATCCTTGCACCTGAATATGTTAGAAGGAAGTGCTACCACTTCTGTAGGATTTGTCCCAACCTAATACATATAGATATAATTTTAGTGAAGGAATGGCTAAGATAAAAATAGTAAGTAAAATTAAATTAGTCATGAAATAAAATACCTCCAAAATAAATTTTGCAAAATTTGCATTCTCAACCGATGAGTTATTTAACCGCATATTTTGATCCAAGATCAAAACTTGTACAGAGCACCATAATAAAGATCGTCTCAATGAGGCACCAACAATTTCTTCTCGAACCCCCTTTGGTATGACGGGCAAGATTTGTCGGAAATCCCCACCAAGAACAACAGTAATACCACCAAATGCTCTGGGGTTATCACACATATCTTGTAACGATCGATCCACTGCCTCAACACAGTGCCGATGTTGCATAGGTACTTCATCCCATATTATAAGTTTTGCTTTTCTGAACAATTGAGCTTGCATGGATTGCTTGCTAAAATTACAAATTGAAGTATCATGCACATCTAACGGGATACGAAATGTGGAATGTGCAGTCCGACCTCCGCTAAGTAGCAATGATGCAATACCGGAAGACGCGACGGTGATAACTATATTTCCAAGACTACGCAACATTGTTGCTATTGCATTGTACAAAAAAGTCTTTCCAGTTCCAGCACCACCGCTCAAGAAGAATGTAGTACCTTTATTTTCAAATACTGATGAAGTAATTGCTAAATAAGCATTGCGTTGTGCATCATTGAGGCAATCAATGTCTTTTTGTGCATCCAATTGTTTCGCTTTATTTATAAGTTCCTGATGTTCATGCAACAATCTATTGCCAACAATTTCATTCCAATCTCCAGCAGAAAGTGGCATTGGTGGAAAGTCGGATAGACACTTACCATACTCCTCAAGCAATTCATTGATAAGGAATAATCCATAATCTTCAAGTTGGCCCTGAGTTGGGGTAGAAATTGCAAATAAAGTTTGCAATTTATGTGGAAGATCATCGCAAATGTGCATTGAAAATTCATTCCATAATGCAAGGGGGTCGATCGGCACACATTCGATAAGAATAATACAAAACAGTCTTCGTAGTTGATATCCTGTTTTCATAATTGAAGCCTCGGCAAGACATTGTCTCCACTCGGAATCATCTTCAAGAAGACCTCTTGCAATACATGTTGCTTTGAATGTAGGGTACTCGATCGAATTGAATGTGCGTAAATTTTCCCACGATGTTGGCCCTTTAACAACTGTTAGTAGCAACCGTAGATAAAATCTCTCACCAGAATTAGGGGAGGCAAAATACATTCTGCCAATGGCATATCCAGATTGTCTTGGAGTCCAGACCTTTGTTGACGAATGCCACACAAACTTTTGGGGAAATTCTTGATATGTGAGATCATGCGCAGACTCATGTAAAGCACAACATGTAAAAAATTCAGTCAAAGTTGTCTTATCATTTTCAGCCCTAGACCTTATTGCATCTACATCTTCATCTGGATCAAAAATAACACGGTGTTGCCCTGGTAAATGAAGTATCAATCTTTGAACTGCCGGAATCTCTTGATGCAAAGGATGCTCGAATATTCGCCAGGCAGCCTCAGGTGGTCCAATATATCTTGCATCAAGGTATTGTTGGATCTCATTTACTGCGCCCAATACCATTGTGGTCCGATCATGACCTTTATAAATATACTTATGAATGTACTTCACACATCTTACCCCGGCACAAACTTCAACATTAATGTGGCAGTTAAAGCGCCTTGAGAGATACCTGTTGTGCGGCACAACATCGCGGTTATCAACCTGATGCCCCCTTACAGTATATAGATGCCCATTACTACGACGACGGTAAATAGGATATCCATCACGATCCAAGGTTGTTGCATCTGCATAATTTCGAGGGTATTTCTTAGTACACTTACCATTTTCCATGCATGAGGCATTTGGATTCCGAGCACCACATGGTCCATGTACCATACATTTTGACACAGTATCGAATAATGCAGGATCTTGAGCAGGATCAGGAAATTCAGCACATACAATTCTATCCACTTGATCACATGTATGAATCTTATCGGGTCCACGAAGAAAGAAAAGAGCATGCATATGTGGAAGACCCCGTTTCTGAAATTCAATTGTAAATACATGTGCTACTTTCTTTCCAAATACATTATTGCCATCAATCTCCTTCATCAAAGCCTTTCTTTTTAACTCAAATACACGTGCGACTAAATCTGGACGGTCGGTAGCCTTTTGATTGGGCAGTAGAGCCGAAGTAATTTCTGGCCACTTTGGATTTGCGGTCATGGTAAGAAAAATATCCGGGTGCTGGTTATAACGTGTGATAGCCATCGAGTCTTGAAATATTTCAAACATGTGACGTGCACTGCCAGTGAAAGAGGAAGGAAGTATCATGCGTTGTCCAATTTGGTCGCATCTGGCATATGCATCGATATCTGCAAGACCCTGATAGAGCTCTGAGCGGAGTTTTCGTTGATTAAGTTTGATGAATGTCAAACGATGTTGCTCAATTGCTGCCCAAGCATCAACTATGAACTCCTGGAATAACTTTCCCGCTCTCAAAATTGAAGAATACTCGTTCTGTCTTTCAAACAGACGGTAGCTATAAAACTCACACATAGTCAGGCGTCTACTTGATGCTATGTTTTGAACTGGATCCCACTGCTTCAACTCAGGTTCCCATCCAAGCTGACCATCAGGAAATAATAAGACGTAGTGTAATGGTAAGTATGCAGGATGAGTCTCATTGATTTGCATTAATTGATGATTTCCTCGAAGATGTAAAACTATATCTCGCATCCCGGAAGGTCGATAGCCATCGCCAGGTAAAATAACCGCAATCTCATCTACGGTTGGGAGGTTATAACGGCGACGATCCTTGTTTGAATTGTAATGCAGATATACAGGAAGATCATGACCACATGAATCTGCTTGAGATAAAACAGAATACGCCTGACAATATAGTTTGATGAATGGATTTATGCCCGATAAACAATTTTGAATAATTTTTAAGACATCCTTGCTCAAATGTGGATTTCTATTACTTCGGAACTCCATAGCAGAATCCGGATCATATATGTAAAGTTGACAATAACTTGCTGTTTGATCCGGTTGGGGCAGAAGTGATCCTGTTCGATGGCGTAATTCTCCATGAATTGTAAATATGTTCGGGCCCCTGCCAGCAATCAATCTTTGATCCATTGTCACACCAAGGCTGGTAAATGCATTAGCTGCATTATACTCCCGAGTATACATTCGAAATGATTTTGATGCCTCACTGTCACCATCATATAATTCTCTAAGTGATGGAGGGGGTTCATTAAGTTTCGGCAATTTTACTTTTCCTTGCAAACAACATGTTCCAAAAAGATGTGTTCTCAAAGTTGACTTCGACAACTGTTCATCCAACCAGTGTAAGGCTGAACAATGAGGGCATGGAATGTTCATTAATCCAAGATGGTGCCGACCAAAATCAACCAGAGTTGGTGGACCAGAGCCATGCTGAGTTGACCGACTTCGGAAGATCGAGGAAGAGCCAGCGTCTTCTTGTTCAACTGGAGAAGTTGTTAATCCAGGTGTTATTTGAGGTATACAGATAGGAGTCATATATCGAGATATGTTTCGTTGAGCTTTTTCTCGTTCTCTCCTTTGACATTGAGCTAAACACCTAGCCAAAATAAAACCATAATAATTAAATAAAATTAAGTTACATTAAAGCAGAGGAGCTCTTATGAATAATAACCTGGCATATGGTTCATCATCTTCAGCACATATCGTAGCGTTGTGCGAGGCTGAGACCTCATATACATGTTCAACAGGAGAAGTTGGTACTGCATATGTGATTTGAGGCATGTCGAGTACACTGGTAGGAGTCATATATCGAGATGTGCTTGCTTGTATTTGTTCTCGTTCTCTCCTTTTGCGTTGAGCTAAAGCCCTATCCAAATTTAAACAGAAAAATAAACACAACTAAAATACATGGCTTGGTGAAAAGGTTTTATGTACAGTCGGGTTGATAATGACCTGACAGATGGTCCTGGAACTTGCCCGGAGATCATATCGTTACGCGAGGCCGAGACAGCATCTTCTTGTTCAACCGGAGAAGTTGTCACGGCTGGTGTTATGTGAGGTATATCAAGGACACCGCCAGAAGGCAGAGCATGAGATATGTTTCGTTGTTCCTGTTCTCGTTCTCTCCTTTTGCGTTGAGCTAAAGCCCTATACAAATTTAAACAAAAAAATAAACACAACTACAATACATGGCTTGGTGAAAAGGTTTTATGTACAGTCGGGTTGATAATGACCTGACAGATGGTCCAGGAACTTGCTCGGAAATCATATCGTTACGCGAGGCTGAGACAGCATCTTCTTGTTCAACCGGAGAAGTTGTCACGGCTGGTGTCATGTGTGGTATATCAAAGACACCGTCAGAAGGCAGAGCGTGAGATATGTTTCGTTGTTCTTGTTCTCGTTCTCTCCTTTTGCGTTGAGCTAAAGCCCTATACAAATTTAAACAGAAAAATAAACACTACTAAAATACATGGCTCGGTGAAAAGGTTTTATGTACAGTCGGGTTGATAATGACCTGACAGATGGTCCAAGAACTTCCCCAGAAATCATATCGTTACGCGAGGCCGAGACAGCATGTTCTTGTTCAACCGGAGAAGTTGTCACGGCTGGTGTTATGTGAGGTATATCAAGGACACCATCAGAAGGCAGAGCGTGAGATATGTTTCGTTCTTCCTGTTCTCGTTCTCTCCTTTTGCGTTGAGCTAAAGCCCTATACAAATTTAAACACAAAAATAAACACTACTAAAATACATGGATTGGTGAAAAGGTTTTATGTACAGTCAGGTTGATAATTACCTGACAGATGGTCCAGGAACTTGCCCGGAAATCATAGCATTACGCGAGGCCGAGACAGCATCTTCTTGTTCAACTGGAGAAGTTGTCACGGCTGGTGTTATGTGAGGTATATCAAGGACACCGTCAGAAGGCAGAGCGTGAGATATGGTTCGTTGTTCATGTTCTCGTTCTCTCCTTTTGCGTTGAGCTAAAGCCCTATCCAAATTTAAACACAAAAATAAACACTACTAAAATACATGGCTTGGTGAAAAGGTTTTATGTACAGTCGGGTTGATAATGACCTGACAGATGGTCCAGGAACTTGTCCGGAAATCATATCGTTACGCGAGGCCGAGACATCATCTTCTTGTTCAACCGGAGAAGTTGTCATGGCTGGTGTTATGTGAGGTATATCAAGCACACCGTCAGAAGGCAGAGCGTGAGATATGTTACGTTGTTCTTGTTCACGTTCTCGTTCTATCCTACTGCGTTGAGCTAAAGCCCTATCCAAATTAAGCCCAAACTAATTACAATTAAAATACATTATTAGCGTATATTAGATGTTCATTTTGAGAATATGGTATATGTTCAATTAAAATACTCCCATTTACATAATCAAGCTCTTCATTTTTGAAATTAACATTTTGAAATTCAATTGGGTACATGATAATACAAAATTAACATGATATCAAGTTTAGCATTAAAAAATTACACATTCATTAAAATCTTTGAATTTTTGCTACTTCTATGTGTCCTGAGAATTTTTGAATATATCTGAATTATCTCAATCCTCAGGACACATATATCTGAATATTTGATTAGGATCACTTGAGAATTTTTGCATTCTAGCATTGCTTCTATGATCCTCAGGACACTTTGAATGGTATCAAAATATCAAACTCACAACATAATTAACAGGATATCAAGTTTAGCATTGCATATATTTGAGATTTGTGTATAATGCCAATACCCACAACATAAATCTGATTTGTGCATGAGATTTGTGTATATTGGCATTATACACAACATAAATCTGCCAATATTCATCAAAATCATTTTTGAATCCTGGACTATGCCAATATTTATGTGATATAGCTAACTTAAGAAAAATCACAAAAATCTAGAATATGCCAATATTAATCCTAGACTATGCCAATATAAATCACAGAAATCTCATACACAATCTGAGAATATAAACTGGACTAACCCCAAATAATGCCAATATTCATTAACTGAGAATAATGAATAAACTGATATTAATGCCAATATCCATTTTTGAATCCTGGACAATGCCAATATAAACTGAGAAAAACAATGCCAATAGTCAAGTTTTTGATTTGGTTTATAGCAGTTGCACTTTCAGTCAAGTTTCATTCTAATGCAACTGCCATGAATTGGTTTATCTTAAAACTTTCAGTGTATTTTTTTATTGACATATCAAATACATATCCTGATGTATTTTGATATTTTGATACATCATGACTTCAATTCCTATATAATGTAAATAGAAAACAGAATATTCACTTGGTAATGTGAACAACTCACTTGGTGAACATACTTGATTCAAAATGCAAATTTTGAACTCAGTTGATCTCAATCTTGAGTGCATACCCAGGATATGAACTCTATTTTGAACTTAACATGAAATAGAGAATTATCTGTATCCCAGGATATGAAGTTGATTTAATTTTGAGTATAACTTGAAAATTGAACTTCAGTTCAATCTTGATTTTAAAGTTGTATCTCTTTCATACAGTTCATGAGTGTTATGTTATCTGTCCCGGGATATGAATTATCATGTATGAACATAACAAAATTGAACTTGTCCTGGGATATGAACTTGAGTTCAAATTGAGAATGGGTTAATCTTGAGTGCATACCCAGGATTTGATTTGATTTGATTTGAGAATTAACATTAAATTTTGAAAGTTGAGGTTACTTGAAAATTGAGAATTATCTTGAGTGCATACCCAGGATATGAACTCTATTTTGAACTCTAGGATATCATGTATCCAATTTACTTGAACTTTAGCTTACCCAGTCCAAGTAACTAAAATTCAAATTCAAAATTCAAATTGAGAATATATCATATAACAATTCAAATTGATATTCAAAATTCCAATTCATAAACAAAATCCCAATTCAATTCACATATTCAAAATTGTTACTTGACAGGATATTGCTATCCCAATTCAATTCAATTCACATATCCCAATTTTGAACTCAATTGTTCATATCCCAGGATATTGCTAGGATCCAGTTACTTGAACTTTAGCATATCCCACTTCAAAATTGAGTTCAAAAAATGATGAAGAGAATGATGAATATGTGAATATCAAATTCAGTCACATATATTTTACAGTAATAAAAAATGAAATTGATTCAAAAATATTTCATGGAATACTCAATTTGATTCAAAAATATTTCAAGGAATATTTCATGGAATACTCGATTCAAAAATATCAACTTGCCTGATAATTTTTAAACAGCATTCTCATAAGCATATGGTGAAATGCAAAAAACAAAACGCACAAAATTCAAGGTGCAATAGGCATTTTTATTTGGATTGGCAGTTGCAATTTAAATTTAGAATGAAAATTTGAAATTTTGAATTCAAATAAGATGAGACAAAATTCAATTTCAAAATGCAAGGTGCAATATTCAATATTCATGTTAGCAATACTCATTTTCAAGTTCAGGCAAAATTTAAGTCTTTTGACTGAAATGAAATTCTTTCAAGTTTCAAAATTGAATATGTTTCTAATTTCTTTGAAAATATTCAGTCAAAATAGTTTGAAAAATAAGCACAAAAATTTGTCATTGGTTTGAAATTTTCATTTCAGTTTGAGAATATCATTTCAGTTTGAAACTTGAACTTGATCTAAATGAGCTATATAAGGATGTTACAATCTTGAATACATTCCAATATTCTAAAAACCACTAAAAATTACATATGCTACACTATCAGGTATACATTCTTGTATATAAGGATGGAAAAAAACCAATAAAAAAACAAATAAAAAACACCAATCTCTGAATGTGCAGCAAGATATAGATAAAAAACAAAATTTGAATGCATTGTTATATCAGGATATCCTGATTACATTCCAGTATTCTAAAAATCTAAAAATGAATAGAGATAAATTGGACTTTTTAAAGCTGCAAAATTGGCACATTCCAATATTCCAACATTCCAAGCTGCAAAATTGGCATATTCATTTGAATAAAGTATCAATTCAGTAAATGTATGAATATTTTACCTCAATCCCTGTTACTTGGTAGAAATATTCACATTCATAGCAGATGGAAATATCAAGTTTACTCCAATTGACTGTAAACTTGATTGTAAACTTGATAGAAATATTCAAAATGAAGTTCTCCCTGTTAAACAAAAATATCAAGTAATAGTCAAAAATTGAAGTGTAATTACATAACCACTGCAAAAACAACAAATTGACATTTAATACTCACATATTGACAGCCAACCTATTTAGTTCTCACATTAAGAATTACATTTGGGCACATAATTTGTCTTCAAAATATGTTATGCTTAGTATTTGCATATTTCATTTAATACTCAGCTAATTTGAAATTCTTAATACTCAGCTAATTATGTATGCATTCAACATAATATTAAGAACTTCTTAATTCTCAGCAAATACTAAGCTATTATGAACTTCAGCAATTTGCAAATACTAAAGCATATCTGAAATTCTTAATATTTCATAGGTGAACATAGGTGAAAAGCACAGCTGAGTATTAAAAACAAAATAGCTATTTTGAAATATTAATGTTATACTCAGTATTAAGAATGAAGAATAAAATAGCTATGTTGAATGAAGAACAATATAGCTAGTAATAAGAACTTCAGCAAATACTTACAAATACTTAGCAAATACTAAGCTATGTTGAATGAAATATGCAAATATTCTTAATACTCAGCTAATATAGTCAACTAAATGTTATGCTTAGTATTTGCTGAACTAAATGAAATTCTTAATTCTTAATACTTAATACTCAGCAACTGAATGTGAAGACATTTCAATTGCTGAGTATTTGCATATTTAAAGACATTTCTCATATTTGAATCCTGGCAATGCATTGTCCTGCTAATAGTTTCAAAATGGATAAGAGTTGTCCCACAAATAAAAGTTTCAAATTTCATTTTTGGGTGTCAAAATCAATTTCCAAGGATTACATCCAAGGCCAGCTCAATTTCAAAATAGCTTGCTGAAATATGGATATAATGAAATTTACATCAAACTTGGGAACATTTGGCTGAAGGAAAATGTAAAAAAGTTTGGTGTATTTTCAATAAGACAAAACAGTGTCCTGCAAATTAATCAACAGCAAAGCATGATGTATTTTCAATAATACCTTGGCTTGCAAGCTTGATGTATGTTCAAGCAAAGTGGTGTGTTCTTCAGATTTTTGCAAAAGTTTCAGTAAATGCTATTGATTGGTGCAAAAGTTTCAAAGCACAGCCATGATTAATTTGTCCTGCAAATATTTAAACCAAACACATGTAAGTGTTATTGATTCTTCATGTAAATACATGTGCAATTTTGTAGTATCAGTGCATGTATTTCAGTGCAATACATGTGATGCTTCAAGTAGCAAACTTGCAAAATCCATGATATTATCAATAGCAAGCAGGAAAATTGACAAAATTCAAAAAACATATACAAAAGGTGAATGTTGGTATATGAATGTTGGTATATGAATGATATTAAAAACATATACAAAAGTCTATGTTGAAAGATATTAGAATGATATTATAAATTTCATTGCAACTTCATATGCAGAGCTTCCCACTTGGGTTTATCTTTCAACATAGACTTTCAACTATTTTAATTTCAGAGCGTAGAGCTTAGACATTCATATATCAACTTCATAGACAAAAATTTCAGAGTCTATATATAAAAGGAAACAAATGCAAAAAAATTTGTATATTTAAATTTCAGGGACTAAAATTTGTATATTTGAATTTCAGGGACTAAAATTTCAAAAGTCTATGTTGAATGTTGCCAATCTTAGTCCAATCTTAAAATTTTAGCCACAGGACAAAAGTATAGTGTGAAATGAAATCAGTTAGACACAGGACAAAAGTATGAGTGACTGTGATTTGTTTTCATTTAGCTAAAAAAGTAAATGAGTCCATTGATAATCATTTAGCCACAGGACTGAAAAAAGGAAAAGTTTGCTATCTAATGGACTCATATTTTTGCTATCTAATTCATGGACTGGCAAAAGCAAAAATGATTTTCATTGGAATCATATTTTTGCATGGACTGGTTTGATCAAGGATTTTTTGCTTGATTTTTTGCTTGACCATCAAAATTGGCTATCTTAATGATTCAGATTGCCAATTCATTCAGATTGGCTATCTGAATGATTGGTTTGATCAAGGATTTTTTGCTTGATGGCCAATCATTGGCTATCATTCAGATAGCCAATTTTGCTTGATTTGCTATCTGAATTTTTGGCTATCTGAATGATTGACAATCCTTAATCATTCATGATTGACAATCCTTGATCCATATAAGTGAATGCTGTCCTATGAGTGAATGCTGTCCTATATGATCAAATTTTTGGCTATCTGAATTCCAATTTTTGGCTATAGCCAAAAAATTCCAATTTTTGGCTATCTGAATGATTGACAATCCTTGATCAAGCCAATTTTGATGGTCAATCATTCAGATAGCAAATCAAGCAAAAAATTCCAATGAATTGGCTATCTGAAAGATTGGCTATCAAAATTCCACAAAATCAAGCAGATCAAATTGGATATCTGAATGATTTTTTGCTTGATGGCAAAAGCAAAAATGATTTTTTCCTTGAGCAAAAATGATTTTCATTGGAATCATATTCCTTGAGCACCAATCAAAAAAATCAATTTAAATCTTTGAATGCAAATTATCAATGTGAGTTGATAACCAATCAAAAAAATCAAAAAAATAAGCACTCAAGTCACTCAGTGCTCTTGAGATAAATAGCATTTTCATTTAAATTTGTGTGAATGGATGTGTGAATTGAGATATTAAATTGCTCAAGTCACTCAAAAATATCACTCAGGAATTTTATATCAAGAAATATCACTCAAACCTATTAGAAAAAATACGTATGGGAGGGAAACAAATATCACTCAAATATCACTCAATATTAAATCATTCTCAATATCACTCAAATTTCAGTTCAAAAAAACATGGAATTGCCAATTGCCAACAAAACTTGAGAAATTTCATATTAAATCATGGAATTGATTCACATGATTCACAGTGGCAAAATTCTCAGTTCAAAAAAACTTACCAATTTCTCAAGCTTGTCCTGTTATTCAGTTGCAAACTTCCATGATTCAAAAGAAATGCAATTGTCCTGTTATTAAGTTCAAAAAAACTTGAGAAATCAATTTCTCAAAATGTATGAAATAATCAAACTAATCAAATTCAAACATTGTCCTGTTATTCAGTTGCAATCTAATCAAATTAAATGGCTCATATACAACCAATCTAATCAAATTTCAAGTTATCTTGATTTGCATTATCTCATATCTAATGGAATGACATATGTGATTTCAGCATGTCAGCAATTTTGAATCTTGATTTCAGCATGGATGAAAACTTGAATCAAGATAATTTTGCAACCTTATACAACCAATTTTTACATCCTTAAGAATATTAGTTTTCAGCATATGTAAGTATAAAGATTGTAAAAACCAACAAAATTATCTCATTGTCCTGTTAATATCAAGATTCTAAATACATTTAAATTTAAAAAATTATCTCATTCTGATAGCATATGTAATTATCAAGACTATCGCATGACATATCCTGATAGCATATATAAAATTTTCATACATTCTGAGTACTTAAACATCAAGACTATCTCAAATTTTCAGTATTTTGCAAGTTGAGAATGTTGACATGGATATATTTAATTTGTCATATTTAATTATATTTAATTTGGCATATTATAGTGGTTATGTCATATTCAGTTTTAATTAGCAAAATTCATAGTTTATGAGGTGAGCTAAAGACATTTGAATACCCAAATTTAATTAGCAAGTATTCAAAATTTTGAAAATGGACTGAAAATTATATGAGGTGAGCTTGCCATGGTATGCATATCAATTCAAATTCAAATGCATGGTTTAAGTTCAAACTGAAAAATTGGTTATTGATAAGAGGTTATCAGGAATGAAGCTTATTAGGAATTGGATAGTCAATTGGTTATTGGTTATCCTGAAATTCACATTCACATCAAGCATATTGACAGGATATCTCATATGTCAATTTTGCAAGACATAGAATGATAAACCAATTTTTGATAAACCAGGTTATCCTGTCAAAAAATTTTGCAAAATGCACCAACTTTTGTAATGTTATCCAAAGGAATTGATAAAGCAATTGATAAACCAATTGATATATGCAATATGTTTACCTGTCAATTGTTCAACAAAATTTTTGGTGCAATTGATATATGCAATGTTTGGTACGAAAATTTTATTGCATATGTCAAAAATATGTCAAAAATGCACCAATTGATAAACCAATTTTATTGCATATGTCAAACCAATTGACCAATTTTTGCACCAATTTTGCAAGACATTTCAGGATAACCAATGTTTGAATTGACAGGATAACCAATTTTTTTGACATTCACTCTAATATGCTACTTGACATTATCACATATGCTATCACATTCACTCTAATTCACATATGCTATATGCTATCACATATGCTATCACATATCACACATTGACATTATCACATTCACTCAGATTTACATATTATCAACATTCACTCTAATTCACAGAACATTATTCACAGGACATTTTCAGCATATGTGATAACTCAGATTTACATATGAGTTGAAATTAACAGGATATCAACATTTTTGAAGGAAATCTGAGCTGTGATGTTGATCTAACTCTGAGTTGATCATTTATAAATTTATCCAACATCTAACTCTATGTAAATCACAACATCCTTCAACATCACAACTCACAGGACAATCTAAATTAACAGGATATCAACATCACTTCTATGTAAATCTGACAATAAAAAATCAGGACAATAAAAAATCACATATGTAAATCTGAGTTTGGAATAGTTTTTGATGTTTGGATGTTTGCATTGATCTATTCTAATAGTTTTTGGATGTTTGTATAGTTCTTCATGTTTGGATGTTTGGAGTTTGGAATAATTATTGGTGAAGATCTATTCTAAACATGTTTCCAAACTCCAAACATGAAGATCTATTCTAATAGTTCAATTGTTTCACAATTCTTCATGTTTGTAAATCTGTTATATGATCAATAATAAACTGAGATATGAATCAAATCCAACATATCTAAACTGAGATAAAAAATCTAAACTGAGATCAAAGTTTATCACAAACTAAACTGAGATCAAATAAGAGATCCAGCATATTTGAAAGGTGATATGAATCAAATATGCTGTAATATATGCTGTTATATGATCATATAATAAATCACATCCAATATATGCTACTTGAAATTTAGGCTACTTGAGATAATGTAAATCTGTTATGCTATATCCAATATATGTTATATGATCAATTTCTCACATCAGCATATGATCATATAATATAGGCTATATGCTACTTGAAATTTCTCACATCAGCATAAGAACTCACATCCAATATATGTTATATGATCAATTTCTCACATCAGCATATGATCACATATGTAAATCTGAGTTATCACATATGCTACTTGAGATAAAATATGCTACTTGAGATCAATAAAAAATCACATATGCTACTTGAGATCAATAAAAAATCAGGACAATAAAGAATCTATATGCTCCTTGAGATCAAAGTTTATCACAAATC
The DNA here is from genome assembly GCA_030789695.1 of Scilla litardierei. NCBI lineage: Eukaryota > Viridiplantae > Streptophyta > Magnoliopsida > Asparagales > Asparagaceae > Scilla > Scilla litardierei. The sequence goes on along the minus strand of JAULAV010007018.1, from coordinate 2,925 downwards.
TCCTTCTATGTGAGATAAAAAAGACAATAAAAAATCTCTTATATGATCAATAAAAAATCAGGACAATAAAAAATCAGGACAGTTACCACAATAGTTCTTCATTCATCAATCCAAATTTCAATTTGCAAATTTGCAAATCAAAATAACAGTTCAATTGTTTTTGCAAACATCCAAACATCCATATGCAGAATTTGATAGCTTTGACTTTAAATTCAAAATAGTTGGATGTTTGCAATAGTTCAATTGTTTTTGCAAACATCCAAACATCCATATGCAGAATTTGATAGCTTTGACTTTAAATTCAAAATAGTTGGATGTTTGCAATAGTTCAAACATCAAAAACTGAGGTGAGAAGCTATCACTTTAAATTCAGAATTTGGATATGCAGAACATCAAAACATCAAATTGATGAATGATCAATCCAAACATCCAAACATCAAAAACTATCATACTCAAATTGTTTTTGCAAACATCCAAACATCAAAAACTATTACAAACAAAAACTATAGAATAGATGAATGAAGAACTATTCTGATGAACTTTGTGATAGAAGTGATGTATTGAACAATTTTGGATGTGATTTTTTATTGTCCTTCATTCATCTATTGCAAAACATCCAAACATGAAGAATTGTTGATTGTTTGGAATAACTATACAAACATCCAAACATCCAAACAGGATATCACAAACATGAAGAACTATCATTTTAATAGTTCAATTGTTTACAAACTCCAAACATGTTCTTCATGTTTCCAAACTCCAAACATGAAGATCTATTCTAATAGTTCAATTGTTTCCAAATCTGAGTTTGGAATAATTATTGGTGATATCCTGTTTGGATGCAAAAACTATTACAAACAAAAACAATAGATGAATGAAGAACTATCATTTTTGGATGTTTGCAATTGTTTTTGCAAACATCCAAACATCAAAAACTGTTTGGATGTTTGGATGTTTACAAAAACTATACAAAAACTCTATGTAAATCAAAATTGTTAAATTTGTATTGAACATCAATTGCAAATTCAAGTTCAATGGCAAACATCTACACAGAATATCTCTATTGCAAACATCTAATGCAATAGATGTTCAATACAAATTTAAGTTCAATTCAAGAACTTGAATGAAGAAATATTGAAAACATCCAAATTTAAGTTCTATTCAAGTTCAATCTCTATTCAAGTTCAATCCAAATCTCTATTGCAAACATTTTCCTGTAAACATTTGAAATTGGAAGTGACAAAGCTCTCCATTCCAAATTCAATAATGTCCAGTATTCAAAAATGTTTATAGGAAAATGTTCACTTCCAGTTTGCAGTCATCCATTCCTGTATTCCAAATTCAATAATGTATTCCAATAAACATTTTCCAAATTCAATATTGTATTCCAAATTCACTGATAAATAATAAACATTATCATATTGACATTATCACATATGCTATCACATATCACATTATCACATTATCACATATATATATCACACCATAGGTATAGCTAACCACTCACACAGGCATCACATACATATCACACATTGACATTATCACATATGCTATCACATATCACACATTGACATTATCACATCCAAATTTATAGATTTATTGGAATCACATATCATATAAACATTTTCCTGTTTGCAGTCACATTATTGATTTGGAATGGATGACTACTGATAATTCTCACCAATTCAAACCCAACATTCACACCCAACATTCTCACCCAACATTCTCACCAATCCTGTCACTCAAACCCAACATTCAAAAATTAACTAAACCCAACAGTCATTAACCAACAGGGAGTAGCAACATTGAAGAGCTTTGTCCTGTTAAAATTCAAATATGAAGAGCACTCTTGGAATCTTACCAATTGTGCAGATGACGTGATGAAGCTCTCAACCTCACAAAGCTCACAAAGCTGAAATAAGAGGATAAATTAAAAAATTTGGGGTGAAATAAATTAAAAGAAAAGAGTAAAAGAAAAGATGCGTTGAGTGAGCTCAAACCGTGATGTGTTGAGGAGCTGAGGTAGAAGAGGGGGTCAAACCGTGAAGTGCTTAAGATGCGTTGAGCTGGAGGAGCTGAGGTAGAAGAGGGGGCTTGAGCTGAGGTAGAAGATGATGGCGTGGAGGTAGAAGAGGGGGCTTAAGATCAAAATGCACTGCTTTCATTTGGCGCGCATAGAAGATAATTCTCAAGCCGTGATGTGATTAAAATTTTCCCTCTCAATCGTGATGGGATTAAAAATTTTCCCTCCCATTTCGAGCAGAGGTGATGGGATTAAAATTTTAAAAACGATTTCTTACACCAATTTACTCATAACTCAATTTCCCAATTTCTCATATCTCAATTTCTCAAACCCAATTACACATAACCCAATCTCTACAAACAACACACCCAATTACACATAACCAATATCTCTTAACCAATATCTCTTATCCATTATCTCTTAACCAAATCTCTTATACATATAACAAATACACATATCCACTTACAAATATACACATAACCAATATCTCTTATCCAATTTCTCTTATCCAAAAACCCATGATAACATCCCTGTTTTATAATATAGATATATATATATATATATATATATATATATATATATATATATATATATATATATATATATATATAAACGGGTGCTGGCGATCAAGGGATCCCTAGCGATCAGGGGATCCAAGGGGGTGGCTCATCATCTGAAAATGGTGAAGGAGACAAAGGCAAATCATCAGATCCCCCTGCTGTGGTGATCGACAATCAGCCGGTTAATAAGGTGATTGTGGGAGGACCTCAGGATAGGGGAATCGCGTCGGATGCTCCTGAGGTGATTGACAAGGGTAAAATAGTGCAGCCTCCCGCGGTGATCGACGGAGGGTTTGGGGCTCCGGCTGGTAATGGTTCTGACAGTGGGCACGGAGTGTGGCA
>JAULAV010007017.1:0-29767 GCA_030789695.1 Scilla litardierei | reverse complement strand
CCTTCTAAATATTTACAAGTATACCACTAACCCCATCCCTTTTCACACTAGCCCCTTCTCACACTAATCCACTCCTTCAAAATTACAAGTATGACATTACTTTACACTCCCACCTTTACTCTACACACACTTCCACCCATATTGCCAAATGACCAAAATGACCTCACACTCTTCACGAAATTACAAGACTGTCACTAGCCACATACACGCCATATCACCTCTTATCAACTCCTCATACTTCATCTACTCATGTATAGAGGACTACCGCGTCAGTCGCCGTATAGCGCTAAACAGGCCATGATATCAACCTCGAGCGATCGACGTACAAGCTGATCGAGGGTCGATCGAGCACTGCATCGTCGTTTACCACCATCATTTGACCCAGGTTCTTCCAACCCAGGGTCCGACTTTACTTGCTGACGAGGCTCCGACTCAGCACCAAGAGCCCACGTCAGCTTGACAACTGTCTCGGTCTATTTTGGCCTTAACACTACCCTTTAACAAATCTTTTAAAACCCCCCAAAACCCCCTTAGAATTGCTGAGTTTACAGACAGTTTCACTATGGGTGCACAGACTTCTTTTGCTCTCTGCTACTTCCATCCTTGAGAGCTTCTTCCTGCTTCAATGTCTTTCGTTATTCCTGCTTCTTTGAAGTCATTGCTTCTGTTCTTTGTTTATGGCTCTGATCTCCCATAATTGATTCTGCTGGGATGTTGGATGATTCTTGGAACGGTGTATCATCTCTTTGCATTTTGTCATCTCATATGTTGGATGTTTTTTCGGGAAAGAGAATCAAGACTCGTGAGCATGTCTTTCTTCTACATTTTTTTTGTATGAAAGATTTTTTTGTGGGTATAAAGACTTCAAAGAGTTCAACGCAAGATGAGATCAGATCACGAGAGGAAGGAGCTGACCGAGAGACCCTTGAGAACATCAGATCCACCTTCTTTTAGCGTGTCAGATCCGGCCATCTTTGGGCTCAAAAGAGATTGAGAGATCGGCAGAGAGGGATAGATCGCATGCGAACCCTAGAAAACTTCGCGAGCGAAAGGAGTGCGAAGCGTTACAAGCGACCAAGATGTATAAAGGGTAATTCCATCATTTTCAGTCTGTAAACTCAGCACAAATGTAATTTCGGTCTGTGCACAGCAGCAAAACATTAGGAGGTCTTTGAACTCAGCAATTAGGTCTGTCCCAATAGCAATTCCCTTTTTTAACGAGTTTTCCATCACTTGTTTTTCAAAAAAAAATTGGAAAAAAACAACTGAAAACTGTTATGAGTGGAGGGAAGCTTTTGGCCTCCCTCCCCTCATCATCTCACCATTACTCCCCACTAAGTTAGTGGGGAGTCCCTTGGACTCCTAATTCCTATTCTCTAATTGAATATATAGAGCGCCATGGCTACTCCTAATGAGAAATTATTTGTATCTTCATCTAATCTTCTTTAACACGTTATCAGCACGCTCTGAAGCTGAGCTGAATCCCTACCGACGGCCGATTTGCGAGGATACGGATAGAGCTTCCTTCTCCGACCTTCGCTAGATCCGGCGGATATGATCTAGAGGTACATTCTAAGAAACCCCCTAGATCAATCTTTTTACATGCTTATGTTGTTAAATCTGTGATATATTTTTTCTAAGTGATCTATAACAAAATCTTTAGAAAATCATTTTTCAAAACACAGATTTACTGTTAATAAAAATAAATAAATACCTAAAATTGGTCGCATCATGAATTTTGATTAGATTTGTGCTTGAATTTGATTTGTACATGGATGCTCTCTGTTATGATATCAATGCATACCTACAAATCAATTATCATTAAGAACTATATAATTCATACACAATATGGAGCACTCAGTGCTTCAAGGCAACATAGGCAGAATAGGCATATTCAATAGGGTCCGGATGAATGGACATATGCTTCCTCAGGCAGTGCAGTCTGTTCCTTACATGCCTCATTTGCAGCAGCCTACCCATTCTATAAACTCATTCAAAGCTTCGAATAGTCACCAGTCAAGTTACTTTTAAATCATATACTATATGGGTTGCACCTGCATTTGCATGGCAGAAATGCATATCTAGAAGGTATTCGTATAATTGTTAATGCAATGAAATTGTTAATGCAATTTTAGGACCCAACTAAGTTCATGCTCGGATTTCTATCCGCTTCTTGAAACCTCTCTTTTGCACACTGGTTTCTTTTCAACGTTCAATCTCGGTGCGGGCAAGTTGAAGCTCATGCTTTATTGAAATTAATTCATCTTCTGCCTCAATCCTGAGATTCTTATGCAATAACACCTGAAGATTTTCTTCCGTATCGCAGAAAATCTTCTTCGTATTCTTTTCAAAGCCATTAGCCATGCCCTCTATTGCAGTGAGATTTGAGAAGTTGTTAAACTTATCATGCATAGTGGACCCTGTAAAATGTGCAGATTTCTCCTTCATGCCATGAGTGATACTGATGTTGCTCTGGCTGACAGTATCTTTCAAATCTATAATCTGAGACCGAGTAATACTGATGTTGCTCCGGCGGCTCCTCCCTTAAAATCCTAACACTAGGGTTAGGGGGAGAAGGTGCATGGGCCTCACCTGATGGGCCAGAAGCCCATCAATTAACAAAATTTGAAAATAAAAACTGGCTATATTTTGGCTTACGGGCCCGCAGCCCGCAGCCAGCCTGCAGGCCAATTTATTATTAAATTCAGAAAATATCCATTTTTTTAAAAAAAACCCTGCAAATCAAAAAATCTGGAAAAATCAGAAAAATTCCGAATAAATTCTGGAATAATCTAGAAATATCAGGGAAAATCGGGGTGAGGCTATTTATTTTAATTAACTCCTCTTGGGGGTTTTTGGCATTTATCAACCCTAAAATTTGTTTTTTGGGATTTTAAATTTTACAGCCCAAAACTGTTTAATAAATTTGTTGGGCTGTTTATTGGGCCTGAAGCCCAATACATAAAATGACAATTAATGTGCTTAATATTTTATTTATGGGCCAGCAGCCCCATTTTGGCTTTATACTAGATTTTTGTCTACCAAAATTGGGCCTGAAGCCCACTAATCCCAATTGCAATCTTCATTGTGTTAATTAAAATTTTGATTATTACATTAGTTTAGCTGTTTAATTGGGCCTGAAGCCCAGATTATACATGAAAATAGGTTTTATGGGCCTGCAGCCCCATTAAGCTTAATTATTGTTTTGGTTTTCCCAATTGGGCCAGAAGCCCAGTAAATCCAATTGTAAACTTATTTTGTAAATTAAAATTTTGTCAAAGGGCCTGAAGCCCAAGTATTAATAATATTTCAATTTGACTTATTGGGCCTGAAGCCAAGTTAATTCAATTGCAATAATTTATTTGTTAGTTTTTGAAAATGGGCCTGCAGCCCAAATGATAATAATATATTAAAATGATTAATATTTATGGGCCTGCAGCCCCATTCAAAATATTAATTTATTTTAATTCTTTGTTATGAGCCTGTCGCGTCATATTGCTAAAATTATAACACTCTTGCATTATTATCAATTTATGGAATATTAGGATTTTTCAAAAATATAATTATCTTAAGGATCCTGCGACCGCTCTGCCGTTAGTCAACTAACCTAACGGTGTAAGACGTCTCCCCGTGGTCCGAGAGATTATTATATTTTATAGTCTACTTTTCCATAATATATATGCATGTGTTATATACATGCGTGGTTGTTTCTTTTGTGCCTATAGCATATTATAAACTACGTGGATGTTTATATAAGCTAAAATGTGATTTTTGGGATCGGCCAGTTTGATACCCTTTAAATTCCTTGCAACTTTATTTCTTTTTGAGAGAATTTGTAAGTGAGGATTAAATGTATTAATGCCAAAGACCGGTGTACCGACAAATGAAGACGGATGCGAAAATTGGAAAATATAGGGACTCATTCTGGAGTTTCCAAATTGTATTTTTCTTTTATTTATGGACTGTATATACGGACTTTGAACTTTGTACATTTTTTGGGTATCTGGCCGATCCCCACATTTTACTTATTTTATTTTTTATGCGTGAATTTCAATTTTTATTAATTCATGCTTGTTTTAAATTGCATAGATAAATGGCAAAATTGGCAAGCGTCGATTTCGAGGTCCTTGATTCTGCGAAAAAAAATTACCTGAGTTGGCGAGTGGACCTGAAGTTCCATTTGCGTTCGATGGCCCTCCTTGGCTCAATTTTGGCTCCTTCATCGGCCCCAGCAGCGGCTGATGTTTCTGCTAGTAAGGCCCCAGACGCACTCCAATCGTCTAGCAGCACTCCTACCACTGTTTCCGATGTGGATAAGGCGAAAGACATTATCTACATTAGGAAACATATAGATCGGACCTTAAAGGCCGAATATCTAACGGTAGAGGAACCAATGGAGCTGTGGACAGCGCTGGAGGCATGGTATAAACATCAAATTGATGTAATATTACCGCGTGCCAGTTATAAGTGGGAAAACCTCAGACTTCAGGACTATAAGTTCGTCGCTGAGTATAATTATGCACTTCATAATATCACCTCACGCCTGAAGTTGTGCGGTGAAGAAGTGACAGAACAACGCATGTTGGAAAAGACATTTACCTCGTTTCATGAGAACGATGCAATCCTCATGCAGCAGTATCGTGAACGCAACTTCACGAAATTCGCTAATCTGATCTCATGCCTACTTAGGGCAAAGCAGAATCGAGATTTACTGCTAGCCACTCATAATTTACGTCCAGCTGGCACTGCACCTATCCCTGAAGCCCACCACGTTTCTCCCCAGAGTGGAAAAATAAGAAGAAGGCTAATAATAACCAAGGGAAAGCTGTGATGAAGTATGGACTAGGATCAAAACCCCCGTCCAACAACAACAATACAAAAAAGAGTAACTTCACATGGAAACAAAAGAGCACTGACCAAGTGTCACTTCCTAAGAAGAACTGGGAGGATAAATGCCATAGATGCGGCATGACTGGCCATTGGTCCAGAATCTGCCGCACTCCTCGCCACCTCCAGGAACTATATCAGGCGAGCCAGAAGTCTCTGCCTGAAACAAACTTGGCGGCTGTTCAGCCCCCAACGATGTTCACTGCAAAAAAAAAACTTCGAGAACGACGACCTGCTCGATTAAGCTTCATCTTTTATCTATGCATTTAAAATTCAATGTTGCTTCGTCTTTAAATTGCTTAAGTACGAATTTTTATTTTGAATGTCTTTTTATTGACTTAAATAAAATTTCGTTTTACTTATAGATGAAGTATGGAATATTGTGGACAGTGTCTTATTCACTGGTGTAGCAATGATATTGCTCCAACATACAACGAGACTATAAGATGCAAATTCTCCTCTTAAACATATAGGAAATCCCCAATTTTCAAGGATATTCATTTTAACAAAAATAACTTGAAAATTGTGGATAATATATATTGAATATCAATATGTAACTCGTCAAGAGTATGGCCAGAAGACCATCTACTTACGATTTCATTGGACCCCCGTCGGGCCCCTATAATTACAGATATTCATCCTATAGAAAGCCAACTCGACTGAGCACCAGAAGTGCCTTTCTTTGCCATAGTTTTTAACTCTGGCAAAATGGACTTGGTCATCCTGGATCTGCGATGATGGACGCATCATCAAATGAATCCATTGGAGAACATGAAGATTCTTCAAAAGGTTGAGTTTCCTTGTCCCCCCTTGTCATAAAGGGAAAACTACTAGAGAGGCCTTCCCTCCTGAAAGTGAGTTTAGAGTCTCCTGGCTTCGTTAAGAGAATACATGGTGACCTTTACGGGCCTATTCACCCCACAAATGGCCCATTTTCGGTACTTCATTACTGTACTGATATATGCATCTACTAAATGGTCTTATGTGTGCCTTTATATTCACTCGCAACCTAGCTTTCTCAAAAGCTTATAATGTGGGTGAATTTACTACACATATCATTCAAGACTTCTTCCAAGCAACTGGCATTGAAATTGAACATCTTGCAGCATGTTCAAACTCTTAATGGGTTAGCAGAGTCTCTGGTTAAGAGACTCCAATGGATTTCACGTCCATTGTAAAATCGCAGTTGACGGTTGATGTTTGGGGACCATCACACTCCGCATCGCTTATCACGATACGGCCCGCTTGTTGCCATATCTTATTGCTGATGCCGCTTGCTTATGTTTTACCACCAAGTCTTGATAAATGTAAATTTGATGAGCAAAATCTCATTGAAATAGGCACGCAGTCTAAAGAAGCCTGAAGCTTCTGAGACCATATCAAGGGACAGAAAAGTCCTAATCTCGTTATGATCCGCATACTTTTTCTGTGTGAAGATGAGATCCAGAAGATCCTTCACATTCAGACTAAAGTACATCAATTGCCGGATAAATTTACGGACAACCAGAAGATTGTTCGTTCACACGTCCCTGCTGCCAACACGCCAGCTAGGATTAACATTCCCAAAAGATGGATGCAATCCACCGGCATCAGAATTGGCTGTACCTCAATTGAAATGAGGACGCCTGCCAGGTTCAAAATATAAAGTTCATCAAAAGAGGAAGATCCCTGGATATATTAAACTGATCCATCCACAGGGTGCTGAGCTCAGTCCAGCAACCTCTCCTCTCCTAATTTCCCCTTCAGAGGAAACAACAGGAGAAAAATCATTATATTACGTACGTACTGGAGAGGTCCTGAACAGATATAGCACAGTCGTCGTCGACGGTTTTGCTTTCGCTATTGCCGTTCACGTGGCTGAATACGACGATGACGTCAACCCACTTTTCTATAGCGTAAACGCATAGATTGGCCAAAGTGGGACGAGGCAATAAGAGTAGAGCTGGACTCACTCTTGAAAAGAAAAGTCTTGGGACCAGTAGTCCATACACCTGAATGTGTAAAACCTGTGGAATATAAGTTGGATTTCATAAGAAATTTAAATGTAGGAAATGTGATCATTTTCCTACTAAAGCCTAAACTTCTCTGAACAAGCCAATAAATGCAGCTCATGGACGTAGTGACTGCATACATATACGGCAATATAGATATAGAGATCTATATCCAACTACCAGAAGGGTATACTCTACCCCCAGAGATGATAGAAAGACGTAGAAACGTCTTCTCCATAAAGGCTACAAAGATCATTAGTTGATCTTAAGCAATATTCTGCCCGTATATCTTTTTCGAAAGATCGTTGACAGGATTTGTGATATTCGCCGTTCATGTGGTCGACTTAAAGCAAATAGGATCTCCTGCAGAGACCATTGAGATATCAGATATCTTTAAGCATACCTTGGAAATGAACATATTTAACACCTTCGTGGTGTAACCCCTTAATATCCTTCATACACCTGGAGTTTATGAAGAATGATGTCCATTTGAAACCTATTAAAAATGGATGCTTATTTATGACACCTTCCAGTCGCTGGAAGAGGGGGAGGACATCCTAGGTCCCGAAGAGCCTAGCTCTAGTGTACTTGTTACACTTCTTTATCTGGCCAACTGCACGTGTCTTTTATAGAACGTCTGCAGTAAAGTTGTTAACCAGATACAGTGTTGTCCTGAAGAGCACCACTAGACCAAGGATAAGCTGCTTCTGCGCAACTTCCAAGGGTTAAGGAATATATATCGCATATGCAGGTTTAAAGATCATCGCGATGACTAAAACACAAAAGGCCGGCCACCTCCTAAATATCTACACATCATCCTCCAATGTCTACATCTTCTGAGAAGCTCATCATCCAAGAAGCAAGTATTGAAAACGCTCAGCCAGGTCCAGCAGTACCTTGCAGACACACTGAAGACTGATTCAAAGAATACTTTAGTGGAGTCATCTACCAACTTCGAAGAGCATTCCACTCCAGAGCGCCACTACTTTCCAATAGCCGCTAGATGAGTGAAACTTGTATATATTAGTGATGATTGTATTTTCTTTCAGAACATGATGGATGTATAGACGAATAAGAGATTATTGTATAGATACATAGGAAATCTGCAAGCCTGAAGCTTGTACAGATCAGGGGGAGTCCCTCGATAGTTGTACTCTTTTCCCTAAAGCTGCTGGTTTTTCCCACTGGGTTTTTCACAGCTACGGTTTTAACGAGGCAACTACAGTGGCTCTGGATCCTGAAGTATCCACTCTATTAGCATACTGAATCCTGAAGTATTCATATGTTTAACCCAAGGTAATGGAGAGATGAGGGGGAGTGTTATGAGTTGAGGGAAGCTTTTGGCCTCCCTCCCTTCATCATCTCACCATAACTCCCCACTAAGTTAGTGGGGAGTCCCTTGGACTCCTAATTCATATTCTCTTATTGAATATATAGAGAGCCATGGCTACTCCTAATGAGAAATTATTTGTCTCTTCATCTAATCTTTTTTAACAAAAACTATTTTTTTAAGAAATAGAGAAGAAATATTTCTTGGTTTCTGTAAATTTTCATTACAGTGTTGTCAGCCCCTTATTTGAGACACGGGTGCATGGCTTAGTGTCAGCCTCACACACACACAGACACACACATCTTTAACGAGCAACAAAAAGCATGATACTCTATTATACAAAACCCAAAAAAACCCTATTTGGAAAATGGACAACCCATCAAAAGCGTGTCCACGGACCACCCTCCCTTTCCCGCAAAATTCCTTGCAACCCCCCAAGAATAATAAACTTTCAATCCGAATAAAATCCCCCCCCCCCCCCCCCGGGCTTCTATATGATGCATGTTAGACTGCACCCACATAATCTTCAAGTTCCTATAGTCGATTTGAAAAATTACAGGCTCATAGTCATATATGAGATCGCACAAACGATATTGTCAAATTGTTCGTTGAGTTTTCGAAGAGCCCTTGGAGGTTACAACTGCAAGCTGATACCGCCCTGGGCCGGTCCATAGCAGCTTGGCTATTGGCTTGCAGCCAAAAAAACAAAATCTATCCAGACCATGGACAGCTAGTTTACTGCTCAATCAGCTGCCTACAGCATCCTTGGTGTTGGAGGCTACAAGCCACCAATATCATCGGAAAACGAAATTTTAATTGCGATTCACATGCACACAGCATACAATTAGGCTATTAGCAGATTATGGAAATTTTACTTGCGATCCCCATGCGCACAGGCTAAACAACTAATTAGGATTACACAATCATAGCATGGTGTGATTCACAGCGTTTATCACCACAAATGGAAAGATTCAGACAAAATTCATCATATATTATTGCACATGGTAACAACTTATGTTTAGCACTGCAAAAAATAAAACTGAACAAAAAACAAAAAAACAAAGTCAGCAATACGACCACATAAACCCCAAATCTCCAACATCCCAAAAATGGCCACAATTATTCATTTTTTTCCCTTCGCAAATATCATTATGATCATTATATTATGCATAGAGCAATCCAGAAGAGAGAGACATGAGGAGCACAGCGGCCTGCTCCTCTTCCCCCATCATCCTCTGCTTCCACTTCTTCTTCAACCCCAACACCTTCATCTTCATCCCCAATCCATCCATCCCTTTCGCCTCTCTCCTCTTCTTCCTGTATCGAATCCCACACGCATTGCACAAGGACTGATGCCACAAATACAAACAGAGCAAAAAAAAAAAAACAAAACATCAGCCAAAGAGACCAATGAAAAGATCGGATCGGATCGGGCAGATGAATATACCTTGGGTCCGTTCGGGCCCCCTCTCCATAGCGGCGTCTTGGTGGTCCTGCAATCGGCGCAGATCTTCGCATCGCCGACGGCGGCCCCCGAATCAGAGCTATCCCTCGTGCTCTGATCTATAGATCCAGGGTCCTGCGGTCGCAGATCGGAAAGTCGGATTCGGTAACAGGGATCAAGATCCATTAGGGATTAATTGCAACAGAGAGAAAGAAAGATCTTACCTTATCATTTGAGAGATCCATTGATGAGACTGAGTCTGACAGCAGCAGTTTCTTCTCTGAATCTGACTGTACTCGTGTTGATCAGATGCAGAGAATTCCAGCAGCTTGTGATTTTAGAGATCGGATTGATGACGGAGTCAACTGAAATCAGAGAGAGAGCGAGAGCGAGCGGTAGTGGAGTGAGGGTTTTAGAGGGCAGAAAGATGGAGGGAGATCAGGAAAAGTGTGGAGGGAAAATGAAAAAGTGTTTTGAGTGAATATAGAAAATAATTGTAGTAGTAGTAGCCGCAGCGATTTCTCGTCTTATCCGCCTCCGCAGGTTCAGCGTATCCACTTACCGACAATATTCACGAAATAAAGATTCTAAGATCGCCTCCACTTCAAGAGCACCAAACACCCGTTCTCCGTATCAGACAGCGACTATGGATTGACAGTGGCAACGTGTCGTGATTTTATTGGATGTTTAAGTTGCGACTCGCGATCGTCGATGCGGCACCAAGGAGAGGACCAGCCAGCAGAACACCGCCAACATTTGGGCATATGGCGCCCAAAACCCTAGCGATGGGTGGATCTGTTAGACTAAATTACGTTGCTGCCCACGACGCGAAGCCTTTTCCGTTGCGTAAGAGCATGGCACGTGTCATAGCCCCTGATCCGGGAGACGCGCGCGTGGGTATTTTTGGATAAAGCGTATGTAGGGCATTACAGCCGTTGGATCTTAAGATCGAATATCGGTCGTGTTATCTCACGGGGAATGATTTGGTCTTCGATTTTGTGACACGTGTACGTAACCAGTGAAAAGCTGGGTGTCGCTGCAAGGTCTGTAAGAAAATATTCAAACTTGGACTTTCTTAAGGCCTCTGTAAATATATCAGCAACTTAATTCTCTGTGGAGATTCCCTTCAACTCAATTTCTTGGTTGGGCGCATTCTGTCAAATATGCTTTGTTCGAACGTGGAAAATTGGATTTGCTGCAAGTTTAACAGCACTTTCATTGCCACATTGCAAGTTTAACAGCCCATTCGCATTCTACGTTCTTGACTGTTGCTATTCGAAATAACTACTCAAAAATACTAATCATTTAAAGCGAGAAAGGAAGAACAATGTGACAACTACTTTAGGAATCAATAAACAATGCATGATGCCTTTTTTTTTGTGTGACAAAAAGACATGGGAGAGGTTGGTGGGCAAAAGGAGAGAGTATAATTTAAAAGGCCAACAGCTCCAAGGAAAGGGACGACGCCCGGCCAATAGGGGGGACATGTTTTTTGTCATGTACAAAATATACAAAGCCGAATTAGAAATAAAATAATTAACAAAATAAAGGATGAAAGTAAAGGAAAATGCCTTGTATTATGTTACTCTAATGACGACGACGACGACGATTTAATTAATGCTCTTACAGTAATATTAATTAAAAGTAAAAATGCCCAACAGAGGCTAAAATGGATCGCAGCTTGATGACCACCACTTCTTGTCGAAGAGCACGAAAGGTTGTAGCAACTTAATTATTGTTTAGTCTGTTGGGGTTTTGACGACACCGAGCACTTAAGAAAATGAAAACCAACGTATAAGATCACGGAGAAAAACATATCTCATCTCACCCATAATCTCTCTACTCTCTCGCATATAACAACTCGGTTTACATTTATATTGGCCACCACAAGAGACATCCATTTTGCGGAGAGAATACAAGATTACAAAACATATCTCATCTCACCCATAATCTCTCTGCTCTCTCGCATATAACAACTATTTATCTCCTTCCTTCCAAACCTCCAAAACCCCAAACACACGTCTCATCTAACAATAAGTGATATATATGGTGTTGGCGATGAAATCCCTGTCCTGGCACTAGCCGTATTTAGTTGTAGCACACGCAGCTAAATCATCGACTGTTGACGGTTGACTTCCAGCAATAGTAAGGTGGAGCTGACGTGGCTGCTTCTGATATCGTGGCACTCCGTCAACTGGTGAATGGGACCCGCGACGACTGTGGCGCGAGTTGGGGCGAGCCAAGTTCGAGCTACTGAGATGAAGCTTGACCGAACTCTGGGTTGCCGAGAGCGGTCCTTCAAGCTACTTGCTGGGCTGTTCAGTAAGCTATCTACAACACAGGCATCCGTTAGGGTATTCAGATCTGGGTTCCGACCCAGACCCCCTCCGATACTTAAGTCAGTAAGGACTTAATGAGGCACATGACAATCAAGATCAGCCTAAAGGGAGATCGACTTGCTGTTGTCTCGCCGAGCTTTTTAGAGGAAGAAATATAAGTGGAAAAGTAAAGATAAATGTTGTCACAGTAACTAGTATTCAGTACCTTTGAAATCCGTCCCCTGTCCCATTATTGTCTCGACTATTTATAAGTGGATGCATCCCTTCCGTACCGTTGGCGAATAACAGTCACCCATTATGGTGGCACGATCATCCCTAAAAGATAGGCATAACCGTTGTCCACTCACTCCGTCATCAATGAGCCAATTACTAACCATCTCCTTGAGCTTCGGAAGCTCAACGGGCAAAATATGCCCTTGCTTTGACTACGCAGGTGATTAACCTCTCGTGTGGCCTTCGCTGGCTTGATGGGCCGTGCTCCGCCTTTGTGGGCTTCTTCACTTAGTTAGGAATATTTTTCTCCCCTTCAAGGGCCGGCCCAAGGTTTTAACACCATCGTTCTTAACTTAATATGACTTCTAAACTGTTCCTTTACAAACTCTAAAAATCAGATGATAATGGGCTTGGCCTGCCCAACAGACTAAAACCCAACCTGACCCAAAAAGTTAGTTGTGAAACATGGGGAATTTCCGCATGTAACAAAATGAAGTTATGTGATTTTCTCTCATATAATTGTGGTTGAATTGAGGAAATAAAGGGAGTGGTTACTGGTTGAAGGAAGTGGTGGTGGCCTTATAAATTGAGAGGAGTTCATTTTCTTTTGGTACGAATCAATAAAGTTACTCTCCGGAATCCCCAAAATTCCTTTCTGTTTTCATTCTATCAAAATCACGCATTGGTATCAGAGCGACTTCTCGATATGTGTCCCACAGAAAAAACCACCGAGGTTTTCATTTCCCCGCATCCTTCATGCACTGTGCAGGGGACTACACCACCTAGTTCCACGTGTCGTTGTAGTCCATCGATCATCGCACCGCTGCCTCTTTCCACACGATAGCACATCAGACACCCCACACCTCTGTCCTTCATGTGGCCCACTGATCAACATCAGCCGACATCGTTTGATAGGAAAATCAAATAGCTCCACTAAATATTAATGATTACAAACACCAATACCACGTATTATTAGGAGGAACAACCTCCCCCTCAATACACACCGTTAGGGGTGATCTCAATCAACCCCGTGGAGTAATTTGCGCAAGCTCCCGTTGCGTGCATGATCCCCTTGCAAAACTGACAAAGATCAACTCCCTTGATCCCCTACCTTGGTAACCGTCAGCCTCCTCCCGGAGCTCCTTGCAACTTTCGCAAAAGTTATTAATCAAGTCGGTATGACCTAGCCGCCAATTTTCGTACATCTTTTAAACAACATCTCCCCTTTAATCGCGGAGTCGTTAAAGGAAGTTAGGTCGATCAAATCCGAGAAGATTGGCTGTCCACAATTAAAGAAACCAAGCTAGGAAATAGTTTCGCCAAATCTTCTAAAAACAGCAATAACCATATGTGGGCAAAAACACTCTCTCTTTTCAACCAACTTGATAGAAACGAGAGATACTCGATCCCAACAAGATCTTCAACGATTCTTCAGTTGGCGGAAAAACACCAAAACGTTGAAGGAATAAACAGCAATCAGAGGATCCTCCCATCTTCAATAAATCCACGCTTTGACATACATCTCAAATACCTTATGCAGTATGTTGGACATTATGTTCAACAAAATGTTCAACAAATTATTCAACATTCTCCAAACCACAAGCTGGAAACTGGCATATGAACCCATTGTGCCACAAATGACAACATAGTCATACACGTATGACCTAACAATCTCCCCCTTTTGGCTTTTAGTGGCACAATCAAGAATAAACAAGAAGAGAACAAGATGATGGACATTCTGGAAGAATTGCATAACCATAGTCGATGATGAAATTCACACAGATGATATGCAGTGAACATCATACACCCGCATAGACAAAAACCCCGCACCACAAAGTTCATCATACCACCCACATAGACAAAGCCCGCACCACAATGTTCAAAGCATTTCTACAAACAAACCCCATATACCTATATACTTCCCCTTTGGGCCACTGAAAGATCAAAGAACGTACCTCACTTGGTACCACTACCTGAAGATAACTTGGACTTTAGCTGAGAAAGTCTGTCCTGAAGCAGAAGCTTGTGAGCTTCAAGCAATACTTTCTGACTGTATAGAAGAAGCAGCCGATCATCCACATTCTGCATAGCCTTTTCGAGCACTTGAATGTCCTCCATGATAAGAGACTGACTGTTCACTGAGCAAGATGCGGATGGAGGCTCCCTGTCAGCAGAAGTAGATGCAGATGGAGGGGATAATGGAGAGGTAGGTGCAGTCTTCTGAGAAGGTGAAGAGACATCAGATATATCATCTAGTTTCTCGGCCACGGACTTGACAGTAAAACTGATTCCCTCAAGGCTGAAGCAAGTTCAGTAGGAGAAGGGACAATCCTCTAAGAGATGAGCACCATAGAGATAAGGGAAGCATGAGGCAGAGAAGATGAGGGCGCTGAGGACTCCGAAAGAGATAAAATGGTGTCAAAGATGATATGGCTGAGATTAAAAGGCTTCTTGGTCCCAGCAGCATCGATCAGTTTGCACATGGTCTTAGTGACTACAGACGCATTAGAGGTGGGGAGCCAGTTCCTTGTAGCAATCCTATAGAGCAAAAAGAATTTCGTCGTCAGGACAGATGATGGAAAAAAGTGTTGAGTATTGGACTCCCCGGATTTGGTTTTGGATGATGAGCAAACATAAATAAATCGTGAACTAACACTTTGTGAGCGCAGTTATGGAGATCGTCGCCAAATTCACGTGAACATCCAAAGCAACGTCTCAAGACTTCTCAAAGCACGTATTCATATGCCTAAAGCTTCGTTGAAGCTTTTGGACCATTTTAGAAGTCATGAAGATTCGATTGAAGCTATTGAAGACGGTATCGTCAAGTTTTATTTATAGTCTTTAAGCTTCTATCGTAGAATGTTAAGCCTTGAGTAGGTCTTACGGTTTATATCTTCATAACGCTCCTATCTTAGCTCTAGGATCTTAGTAGAAGTACATACAAACTTTTCCGAAGCTTCACGCTTCGATTCGCGACTTCTTGTGCATGTTAGTTGGTTCAAGAAGAAGAACCAACGGACTAGATGGTGATCTAGTCGGTCGGAAAAGCTTCTTGGACCGACTAGTTTGTCTCCCAAATTCTAAGCTCTTTACTGTTTACATTTAGTCGGTCTTAGTTGACTCACCGACCGACTAGTTGGTGAACTAGTCGGTCAGTGATGCTTCTTAGACCGACTAGTTGAACTTTACTGTACATGCCAATTTTTCAGCTGAGTTATTGTTTATCGTTAGTCGGTCTAAGAACGTTTGGTGACCGATTAGTTGATGATCTAGTCGGTCAACATTTGTTCTTGGACCGACTAAATCAAGTTGTATTCAGACTAATAGTTTTTGACTCTTAGTCGGTCTAAGTTAACTGACCGACCGACTAGTTGAGAAACTAGTCGGTCGGAAAGTCTTCTTGGACCGACTAGTTATCTAGGTCTGAAATTTCATCTGTTCACTGTTCATCCTTTAGTCGGTTCATGTTGTTTCACCGACCGACTAGTTGATGAACTAGTCGGTCAGTGGTTGTTCTTTGACCGACTAATTGCCCCAGATTTCCAACCGTTGGGAGATGACCTAGCTCGTTTTTGTGGGACCCTATAAATACGAAGCTTGGTCATTTCTCTCAAGGTTAGAGCTGCTATTGAGAGACTTATTCAGATTGAAAGAGTTAGAGATTAAAAACTCATTTCCAAAGCTCTCTTCCTCACAAGAAATCTTTCTCTCCCTCATTTGAGATCTAGAATCCATCTTG
This sequence comes from Scilla litardierei, assembly GCA_030789695.1. Lineage (NCBI taxonomy): Eukaryota > Viridiplantae > Streptophyta > Magnoliopsida > Asparagales > Asparagaceae > Scilla > Scilla litardierei. The sequence continues at coordinate 13,824 of JAULAV010007017.1, read as the reverse complement.
AGAGAACCTTGTTCTTGTTGAGCCATCCAAGCTATTGCTTGATTCAAGTCTCCTATTCATTCCTAGACACCCATTGCTGCTCATATTGGTGGTGCTAGGTCTTGGTGACTTCTCCTTCCTCAAATCCCTCCTTGCCCTAATTTGGTAAGAATACTCAAGGTATAGGGTTTGTGGTAAGTTGTTGTTTATTTCATATAAACTCTTTTATTGCTATTGTTTCTCCCGGTTGTGAGAGAAGGTTGTGATCCCGAGTTGTGGGATTCACTATTGCTATTGATTGTATGATTTGATCTTGTGAAGGTTTTTCACAAGGTATTCATAGTGGAAATCTTGGGTTAGGGTTTCTAACCTAAGTATCCGGAGGGGATCCGGGTGTTCTGGGATGTAGGATCACCGGGTACAAGTCGGGAAGACTTGGGTGGATCCGAACCCATCATATCAATTGTTAGCATTGAATATTTGTTGTTGTCATTTTTAGCTTCCGCATTTGTTGGTAATAGTTTGCACGATAATTAGGAATTATACTCCTTGTTATTTTTAAAGTACTATTCACCCCCCTCTAGTACTTGTGCAGTAGCTTTCAGGGCATTACATTTGGTATCAGAGCCAGATACTAAGCTATGTCTGCCAACGACAACAAGACCGTGCGTCTACCTCCAGATTATAGCACCTTCAAGAACCATGAAGGATCTTCTTCGGTAATGGAAGGACATTCCTCAACGAGGCCTCCATTCTTCAACGGTACCAACTACGGGTACTGGAAATGCCGGATGGAAACTTTTCTCCGGAGTGCTTCACTATGGAGGACCACAATGAAGGAGTATGTCGAGCCCATCGAAGAATATTTCGAGAAGTGGACTCCCGCGGAGGTCGCCGCGGAGGTAAGCAATGCCAAGGCAATGAACGCCTTGCAATGCGCATTGGAGCCCGAGGACTTCAATAAGATATGCACATGTAAGAGTGCATATCAAATTTGGAACTCCCTCCTTATCTTACATGAAGGGACGAGTAGGGTAAGAGACTCTAAACTCGTTGTAGCTAATAAAGATTACGAGATGTTTCATATGCTACAGGGTGAGAAGATGAAGGAGTATTATGCTTGCTTCGTCGACATCATAAACGAGTTAGAGGCTCTCGACAAAACCTACACCCAAAAGGAGAAATGTTCGAAGCTTATAGAAGGACTTCCTTCTAGTTGGGAAAAGTGTACCTTCGCCATTGAGGAAGGTAACGATATGAACAAGTATACTGTGGTTCAATTAATGGGTACTTTAATGTCATACGAGGTACGCAAGGATAGCAAGGTGTAGTTACAAGAGAAGTTGAAGTCTTACTTGAACCAAGACGCGCATAAGAAAAAGGCGATTGCGTTCAAGGCGGCTCCATCCACCTCTACCGATGACGAGGACTCGGAAGACGAAATGGACATGGAATCCATTGCCCTCATGGCAAAGAAGTTCAATCGCTTCTTCCGAAAAGGTAACTTCAAAGGCAAATCTAAATTTACTTCTACTAATGCCTCTCCTCCTTTGTGCTTTAAATGCAATAAGCCATGACACATCAAAGCGGATTGTCCACAAAACAAGCAAAAGGAAAAGTGGAAGGCGCCGAAGTACGAAAAATCGAAGAAGTATAAGAAAGGCTACAAGAAAGGATTTGTCGGTTTCACCGATTCCGAAGATGACTCTTCAAGTGGGGAGTCGGATGATGTGAAAGTGGAGCAAGCGCACGTATGTTTCAGGGCTAACGAGGAAAATGTTCAAGAACCCGCCTCTGATGATAGTGAGGATGAAAGCGATGATGTAACTATGGATGAACTTAGACTAGCTAATGAGCAAATATGGAATAGATATGCTAAATTAGTTGAACGATATAATAAGACTAAAGATGAGCTAGTTAGCATCCAAACCTCACCTAAAACTATCATCACCAACAACGACACCGTTGTTGAAGGGTTGAAGAATGAGATTGTTAATCTCAAGACTCAACTTGAACATGTTAGCATTGAGGATCCGGAGGAACACAAGATAGCGGATTTGACTTCTCAAAACTCGATTTTGAGTATTGAGAATGAGAATCTTAAATCTCGTGTTTATGTGCTCATATCGCAAGTATCCACTTTGGATGCTTCTATGCGTTCTCTCACCGAGAAATATGAAAACACATTAGGCCGAATTAATAAATTCAATAAAGGTAAGGACCATTTGGATAAAATCCTAAGTGACTTACTTCCGGCCAATCACCACATTGGCTTGGGGTATACGATGTGAACTTCATCCAAATCGGCCACTACTTTTGTTAGGACAACTTCCGGTGCTTCGACGAGTGGTAGCAAACACTCTATTGGTAGTTCATCTACCAATGGTGCTTCCACCTCGTCCACACCCTCTTTCGGAAAGAAACCCACTTTGGGTGGACCTCCAAAGAAGGGCCATGCCTACATGTACACCAATACTATGCCACATAGGAACACACGTCCTACTCCACCGGCTCACTCATATGATGATTTCTATGCTACACATTCACGGGCACGTGCACAACATGTGAGACACCCTCACGCGTGTTCCCTCACATGCATATGTTCACCAACATCGTCATATGAATAATTATCCACATGCACCATTTCATCATGTTCCTTTTACCTATCCACGACATGCATCACGTAGAAATCAACAAAGTATGCATGCTCCCAATAGGATTAAGGCTCCCAAAATATTCTCAATTTGGAGCCCAAAGGACACAAGTATGGATGAAAAACAAATCTACATGAATGATTATTTTTTGAATGTAGTGGATAATATTAATTATATTGGGAAGTCTAAGTCCAATTGGACTTGGATTCCAAAGGTCTAACCTTTGAGGACCCAATGATCTTGGGTACCATGAAATGATATAATCATCTTTAGGTACTCAAGAAAAACAAACGGAGCAACAAAGTCAAATTTGGCTCCAAGGATGGGTGGATACTCGATAGCGGGTGTTCAAAACACATAACGGGCGATGCTCAATTGCTTTCCAGAGTGGTGCCCATTGCTAATGGGAACCTGGTAATCTTTGGAGGCAACGAGAGCGGAACCATCGTTGGTGTTGGTAAAGTGGGTAACCCATCTAAACCCTTAATTAGTGATGTCTATCTTGTTAATGGTTTAAACCACAATCTTATTTCAATAAGCCAACTTTGTGACAAAGGTTACAAAGTTAGATTTGCGAAAGGATTGTGTCACATTTTAATAATGTTAATAATGATTTATTATTTTCCGGCACACGCTATAAAGATATTTATATTTTGGATTTTCCTAAGTCATATGAACAATGTCTCGTTGCCAACACAAGTGAACAACACTTATGGCATCGACGCTTTGGTCATGTGAACTTTGGAACACTTTTTAAGCTTTCAAAATTAAATTCCATTAAAGGTTTTCCTAAGCTTGTTTTTGAAAAGAAAAGTTTTTGTGACTCATGTCAACGAGGCAAGCTTCCTAAATCTTCATTTAAACCTAAGAAGAGCATTTCTACTAAACGGCCTCTAGAGCTATTACATCTAGATTTATTTGGGCCAACTAGAGTTGCTTCTTTAGGAAATGCTAGATATGGGCTTATCATCGTAGATGATTTTTCGAGATTTACATGTGTATTTTTCTTATATAATAAAAATGAAGCTTTTGAAAACTTCACAACATTTGTGAAGAAAGTACAAAATCTCATCGGGACCACCATTGTCACTATTCGTAGTGATAATGGAGGTGAATTTGAGAATGAGTCTTTCTCAACTTTTTGTGATGATCTTGGAATTACACATACGTTTTCCTTCCCTCGCGCACCCCCTCAAAATGGTGTTGTTGAGAGAAAGAATAGAACGCTTGTGGAGTGTGCTCGCACAATGCTCGATGATAGCCAACTTGGCCATCAATTTTGGGCGGAAGCGGTGCACACCGCTTGCTATGTGTTTAATAGAATACTTTTGAGGCCCGGCACCAAACAAACTTGTTATGAATTGTTGTTTGGTAGATTGCCTCAAGTTAAACATTTTCGTGTTTTTGGTGCGAAATGTTTTATTAAAAACACTTATGAAAATTTGGACAAGTTTGATCCGAGATCGGATGAGGGGATATTTGTTGGGTATTCCTCACGTAGCAAAGCCTACCGGATATACAACAAAAGATCCTCGACGATCGAGGAATCACTACATGTCTCTTTTAATGAAAATTTTATTCATTCTAGAATTTCAAATGATGATGATTCAATGGATGTTTTATGTGATTCTATTGATAATTCTAAGTCTATTGATTCTATTGATACCAACCCGACTAATGAAGTTGTTGAGAATGTTCCTAGTGATCAAGAAATTCCCAAACGGCTTCATACCGTTCGTGATCATCCCCATGAGCAAGTCATTGGCAATATTCATGATAGAGTCAAGACGAGATCGCAAGTCCACCACTTCGCCAATTGTGCCTTTGTCTCCTCGATTGAGCCAAAGAATATAAATGAAGCGTGCAAAGATAGTGCTTGGATCTTTGTCATGGAGGAGGAACTCATTCAATTCGAGAGGAATGAGGTATGTGAGCTTGTTCCATTGCCTTCGAAGAACCACACCGTTATAGGAACGAAGTGGATCTTCAAGAACAAAACCGACGAGAACCAAAACGTCGTCCGGAACAAGGCTCGGTTAGTAGCTCAAGGCTATCGACAAGAGGAAGGTATCGATTTCGAAGAATCCTTCGCTCCGGTAGCTAGATTAGAATCTATTAGATTATTGTTATCTTTTGCATGCCATAAAAATTTCAAACTATTTCAAATGGATGTAAAAAGTGCATTTTTAAACGGAGATGTCGTTGAGGAAGTTTATGTTTCTCAACCTCTGGGCTTTATTAATGAAAAATTTCCAAATCATGTTTTTAAACTAAAGAAAGTACTTTACGGTTTGAGACAAGCTCCTCGAGCTTGGTATGATCGCCTAAAGAATTTTCTTTTGGATTTGAATTTTAAAATGGGAGAAGCCGATTCTACAATTTTTGTTAAGCATTCGAATAATGATATACTTTTAGTTCAAATTTATGTTGATGATATCATTTTCGGTGCTACTAACTTCGCTCTTTGCGAAGAGTTTTCAAATGTTATGAAGGAACAATTTGAGATGAGCCACATGGGTGAGCTCAAATATTTCTTAGGTGTCCAAATTCTCCAAATGAATGATGGAATCTTCATCCACCAAACGAAGTACACGGTGGATTTGCTAAAGCGATTTGGAATGGAGAGTGCCTCCGGGAAAAAAGACTCCAATGAGCACTACTACGCATCTTGATAAAGATACGGGCGGAAAAGATGTAGACATTCGTCTATATCGAGGTATGATAGGTAGTTTACTTTATCTTACCGCTAGTAGGCCCGATATTATGTTTGCCGTATGTATTTGTGCTCGTTATCAGTCTCAACCTAAGGATTCTCACTTAGTAGCGGTAAAACGTATTTTTCGCTATTTAAGTTACACTTTAGACTTTGGATTACTTTATCCAAAATCTAGCACGTATGAGTTAGTCTCATATAGTGACACAGATTATGCGGGATGCAAATCCGACAGGAAGAGTACTAGTGGCACTTGCCATTTTATAGGAAATTCTCTTGTCTCTTGGCTTTCCAAGAAGCAAAATTCCGTATCACTTTCTACCACCGAGGCGGAATACATTGCCGCCGGTGCTGCATGTGCCCAGGTTCTTTGGATGAGACACACACTTAAGGATTTTGGTATACATTGTGATACTAGCCCTATCATGGTGGACAACCAAAGTGCCATTTGTCTTTCAAAGAATCCGGTGCACCATTCCCGTTCTAAAAACATAGATATCCGACACCATTTCTTAGATGATCATGTTGCTAAAAAGGACATCATATTAGTGTACGTTGAAGCCCAGAAGCAAATCGCCGATATTTTCACGAAACCCCTTAAGGAGGACTCCTTTGTGCGGTTGCGTCGAGAATTGGGGATTATGGGTGAATCCGAGATATAGGATTCATTTTTATTCAATAATCTTGCATGCTATTCTATTTCGCTATATTTGTTCATGCTAGACTTATTGGATTCTTTCGGGATTTTTGTGAATTTTTGGAATTTATGCTCGAATTTACTCTTGAACGTCGTATTTAAGTTTTTCGATGATTAATGTGGTAGTTTGATGATTTTTGAGAGTTGAACGATGTTTCGTCCAAGTGCATTTAGGAGAAAACTCATTTATCTATGTTTGGACTCATCTAGTCGGTCTCAGTTCATCAACCAACCGACTAGATGCACATCTAGTCGGTCAGCTAATGAACTCAAACCGACTAGTTCAAGCTTATTATTTTCTTTTGCTACTGACTTCATTTAGTCGGTCCACGTTCACTTACCGACCGACTAGAATGAAAACTAGTCGGTCAGTACTTGAACTTAGACCGACTAACTCTAGCCCTAAATTTTTTGTCTGTCGGCTGTTTCGACTTAGTCGGTTCAAGCTCATTGACCGACCGACTAGATCGTCATCTAGTCGGTCAGTGCTTGAACTGTGACCGACTAAGTGCTCAGGGACAGTCGTGTCTTTTCGCTTGTCGACCGACTTAAGCTCGTTTCTAATCGGTTGTTTTTCATTTTAATCGATCGACGCTCTCTCTCCTCTCCAGCTAAAACCCCCCGACCCCGTGTCTCTTCGTCTTCCACCGTCGATTCCACTGTCCGATCACCGTTTTCCGACCATCAACGGCCGTCAATCTTCCTCCTAGGTATCCCTCCTCTCCTCTCTTGCATCTAGGGTTCTATTCTAGGTTGATTTCACTTCCTAGGGTTTGGTTTCAAGCATATTTCGATTTCGGCTTTAGGGTTTTGCTTCTAGGGTTCATTGATCTCGTTCTTACGTTGCTTGATCTCGTTTTGTCACACTTATGGCAAGGACGAGAATCCCGATCACTCCCTCTGGCCCGTCCCATATGACAGTTGAGCCACACCCTAGGGATCCTTCGAAACCCAAACACCGCCCTAAACCAACCCAACCTTCATCGTCTTCGCCTTCTCTGAAGAAGCAGAGGACGGCGACCGCCAAACCCAGTAGATGTTCTCTGTCTAGGAAGCCTACACTCCATACCCCCGCTACTCCATCTGATTTTGACACTGAGTTTAGACCCGAGGATGAGCCTAGACGTCATGAACCCACTACTCCACCTCATCCTAGGACTCGACAGCCTAAGGGAAAGGCCCCGATGCCAGCAGGTGGTGTCGATATATCGTTGTGTCGTGATGACCCTTTGTGTCTAGCGGCATACACGCGTATCAAACATTGCCTGCTGTTATTAGAGCATTTCGTTAAGTTCTCTGATTTCCTTGGCTTAGCAGATCTTCTTTCCTATAGTGGACTCTTAGACTACCTTCACTTTGACCCTAAGGTGAACCCTCGACCCTATCCTCGCCTGGTCAAACTTTTCTATGCGAACCGTACCCGGGGACAGTACGGTGAGACCCACTCCATCGAGACTACTGTTTTGGGGACTCCTATAGTCCTCACGACAGAAATCTTGGGGGAGTTACTTGGTTGTTCGTTGTCTGGTCTCCTCCCGTCTGATATTTTTGTTGATGATATCTCTTCTTTGGATCAGTCCGTTCTCGCCGATATCTTCCATGTGATCCCTCCTGCTTTCATTGGTGTCCCATCGAAGTCATTTAAGCCAAATGCTTGGGTGCTCAATCTTATCCTGAAGTCGTGCTTACTTCCAAAGTACGGCTCATCATCTCTGCCATCCCAGCCCTTCCTCAAGTTGATTTACGCTCTATTCTTGGGTTGCGAGATTAATTGGGCTCGCATTATACTCGATAATATGGACTCTTTCGAGTGTATTCGCAAGTCCACGAAATCTGCGCATCTCCCTTATCCTTGTCTGCTAACTTTGGTGTTTCGTCATTTCCACGTGCCTTTGCCTCCTGACGATGAGCATCCACTTGGTCCTCCCCTGAATGCGAAGGCCGTAAAGAAATCTCTTGCGGCACTCCGTCACGTGCAGAGGACGACTCCTTCAGCTACTCAGGGCACATCTTATGCAGCTGCTACTCCTAGACCTCCCACCACACTTGATGATCTCGCTCGTTCTGTTCGTCGTCTCGAGTCTCGGTATGCTCGTTCTGAGGAGATTCTGTGTCGTATTGCTCGTGTTATTGGTGTTGAGGTCCCTCCTCCAGTTTCTGAGGATGAGGAGATGGATGATGAGGATATCGATGAGCTTGTTGATTCTCTTGCTCGTGGCACTGAGGCCACTCCTGTTGCTGCTACCACATCTGTTGCTGGAGCTGCCACTTCTTCAGGTGCTCCAGAGTCTTCTGCTCCAGTGGATGAGTCAACTGCTGCTCCAGAGACGTCTACTCCTGTTGACGTTCTTGTTGATACCTATGCCGTTGAGCCTGATGTTGCTGTTTCCACTCCTGCCCTGACGATTCCTTCTGTTGACACACCACTCCTCCCAGCAGAGCCTGAGTCCACTCCTTCGACTGGACTACAGAGACTGCTGATCCTGTAGAGGAATATGCCCTCGGATCATTTGTATTTGATGCAAATGAAAATTTAAGCCTAGATAGGGACTAATTTGCATATGATGCAAAAGAGATTAAATGTGTCTTAAATTGTTTAAGACTATATTTAATTAAATAAACGCATTGAAAAGGTTACCTAGATGACGGGATCGTCCCGCTCTAAACGCAGGTTCAAACCGCGTCAAAAACGGAGTCCAAATGCACAAGTTATAGCCAAAACAAGTCAGCCCAAACTGTTGGGCTGAAACCAGCGAAAATGGAGGCCCACCAAGCCCGAATTTTCTGGTTAGGGTTTTTTTGAAAACTGGGATTTTCTTGACGGCTACGTTTCTAAGAGAAGCATGACTTTTGGCTAACTTTGGACAATTGTTTGAAGGGTCAAACGGACTCGGATTGACGAGCCGTTTTTTCCTACGCGTTCACCGTTGAACCCTCTTTGATTTGGTAGGTTGTACCAACATTGAAGCTCAACGGTGAGGGAGTTAAAATTCGAGAAAGTTTGCCCTTTATGAAAGGCAAACTAACTTGATTTAATTAATCCCAAATTAATAGTCCCACATCGGATTTTGAGAGAATGGGAGAGTCCACCGCCTATATAAATAGGGGTCTGCTCTCCTCCTCAAAACTCGTCCCAAGCTCTAGATCTGAGCGGCTCTCAAAAATGTTGGAGCACGCTCGGATCTAAGCTTAAATTAATATTTCTCCCCTCCCTATAAATTTCTGCCTTACTCCTGAGGGCTCTAGCAAAGCCGCAAAGGAGTTCGGATTCAGATCCGAAATCTTGGCGGAGGTTTCACTCGCGTGAAACTTTTTGGAGCAAGTGGTTGGCTCGGCGACGAGAAGTTGCTTGGATCGGCGCAAGTGGTTGCTGGAATCGGAGCGGTTCGTGCGGGAAGGGCAATTGATTGCCTTCGGTAACACTTTTGCTGCAAGGCAAGAGTTACGGGTATGTTGAGTTTTCTCAACTTTAGTTTTAATTAATGTGCATTATTTTATTGCAGTAGCTATAGTAGTTAATTAGATAGTAGTATCCTCAGGGGTTGGTCTGGACCCAACCCCGGGATAGTAGCATTTTCTTGGCTTGGGTTTTATGCAGATAGGGCTAGTTTATATAAAATGTTTATATAAAGTTTTTCTCTTTATTTTTCCGCTTCCGCTGCGTTAATTTTGTGCAAGGTTGTCCAACCTTCGCTCTCAAGTAGGGCGAAGGACGGACAATGCACTAGTCGAAAGAGAGCCCTTGGATCAGATAAAAACCATCATTGGTATCAGAGCCAGGCTACATAGACTATCTAAATACTGCTTTTATGAAATGCATGTTATTAAAACTTGTAGTTAGTCTTGAACTAACTATATGTTGGTTTTCAAATTTTTCGAAAATTGTTTTGAAAACCAAGATTAGATCTTTTTAATTATGTGATAATTAATGTCTTTATGTTTCTTTTTGCTTTTATTTGATAATTGCTAAAAGAAAGACTTGTAGGGTTACCCATTAAAATTCATTTAAATCTTTAATCTGATTAAATTTAAATGACTAGCTTTGGCTATGTTTTAAAATGTTGTTCACAATATTTTAAATAACACATCCTAATAAATGATTAGGCTTGTCCCTTGTTTGTTGAAACAATTCTGATGTGATTTATTAAAATCCTATAGTTGATAGGTTTCTAATAAAAGTTATGAAACACATCCTAATAATTTTGAATTATAGGTTATGACTAGTTGATAGGATTAACTAGTTAAATAAATCATAACAACCAGATTAAATCAATATAACACTTTTTATCATTAGCACTTTCAATGGAGAATGGTATGGGTAGGTAGTTAGGGAAGGTGTTGTGGATCGACTCAGCTTTGCTGGACGCAAGTGATCCTGCCCGGCCCTAACCCTGGTCATGCCCGCTTGTACCGCAAAGTTGCTGATAATAAAATGTGTTAGCTTTGGTTATATCTAGTCAATGCGTTATAAATCTTGTTAAAGATTAATTCGTATCCCTCCTTGATTTTGGAGCTTTGTAACTCAAAGAAAACATTTATAGTTGTTGAGTCTCCTCAAGCTATGACATGTTTTTTCTTTAAGGAACAAACTCCAACATACATGTGATGTAGTCTGGACTTGACCCAAATCGATGCGTCGGGTCTCCTCGAGCATCGATCTAAGTCAAATTTGAACACGAAATCAAGGGTCTGACTAGACCAGTCATTATGATTAGTTGAGTCTCCTCAAGATCATAAGTAACTGTGGGTAAGAATCGATAGGGAGTCACATGTGATGTGATTGACTAAGAGTTAGTCTACCAATCATGGAACCAATCAACTTGTTGAGTCTCCTCAAGGTTGTGAGGTTCATGATGATTGGGTCCCTCTTTCACTATATTTTAAGATATTAAAATTCGTTCATTTTCGAGAATGATCGTAAAATAGTGGGAGACCATAGTTAATTAAAAACCATATTAACTATATTATTTTATCATGAATTACACTAAATTCATTCTATGTCTTTTGCAGTATGAAAACGAATATGAATCTTATCCTGAATAATAAATTGACTGGTTTAAATATTGATTGCTTAGAAAACTTTGGGCTTAACGGAGAGAAGAAAGGACATATTGATGTCTCGACTTCTAAGGTATTAGTTATACAGAGTATAGTCCTTTCTGTAACTTCTAACGCATGTGTATTGGATACTGGTGCGGGTACCCACATTTGTAATTCGTTACAAGGTATGAGCAAATTTAGAAACTTAAGAAAGGACGAAATAGTTCTTCAAGTTGGTAATGGAGCTAATGTAGCTGCTAAAGCCGTAGGAGACCTAAAGCACACCTTGGCAAACGATGCCACATTGTTTTTGAAACAATGTTATTATATACCAAATTTTCTATGCAACGTTATTTCCATTTCGGCTTTGGCCAAAGACGGATATAAATTTACCATTAATGAATCTATTATGAACATTTTCTTTAATGATAAATTGCTGGGATTTGGAACAATGAATAATGGTGTATACACTCTGTCTAATGACGTTGTGTTAAGTGTTAACACACGAAAACGTAAGGAATCTAGTTTTAATGAAACTTTCCTTTGGCACTATAGACTAGGCCATATCGGAGAGAAAAGACTTAGCAAGTTGCATAAAGAGGGGTCTCTTGACCTCTCGAATTATGAGTCGTACGACACTTGCGAGTCTTGTCTCAAAGGTAAAATGGCTAAAACTCCCTTTACGGGTAAAGGGGAAAGAGTTAGTGAACTCTTGGGTCTAGTACATTCTGATGTATGTGGACCAATGTCTACTTTAGCGAAAGGAGGATATTCATACTTTGTTACTTTTACCGATGATCACTCTAGGTTCGGACATGTGTTCTTGATGAAGCACAAGTCTGATACATTTGAGCGATTCAAAGAGTATCGTAACGAAGTTGAAAAACAGACGGGCAAAAGTATTAAAATTCTTCGATCTGATCGAGGAGGAGAATACTTGAGCCATGAATTCCTTGCGCATTTAAAAGAGAATGGGATTCTCTCTCAGATCACTCCTCCTTACACACCTCAACATAATGGTGTGTCAGAGAGAAGGAATCGTACCTTGTTAGACATGGTTCGATCAATGATGAGTGACTCTGGGTTACCTATCTCCCTTTGGGGCTATGCCCTAGAAACTGCTACCCATATCCTTAATAGAGTTCCATCTAGATCCGTGCCAATGACACCATATGAGATATGGAACGGGAAGAAACCAAACCTTAAGCATATTAAGGTATGGGGTTGTCCTGCGTATGTCAAGAAGCTTAATCCAGATAAACTGGAGGATAGGTCTGTTATGTGTAGATTCATTGGGTATCCTAGTCACTCGACGGGACACATCTTCTATCACCAGGAACAACAAAAGATTGTTGTGTCCAAACACGCCACCTTTCTTGAAAAGGAATTCCTTGTGAAGGAGTCTAATGGCGAGGTAATAGAACTGGACGAAAGTCTAGAGACTGAATCAACACATGAACAGATCGCAGAACCAGTGGGAGAGGCAGAGCCTAATGCTCCTGAAGCAATTATTAGGAAGTCAAATAGGATTCCTCGAGCTCCAGAAAGATACTACGGATTTCTCGTAGATGGAGGAGTTGAGGATAGCATCTTAGTTGAAGATGATCCTATTAGCTTCCAAGAAGCAATTCAGAGTAGAGACTCTAAGAAATGGCTGGATGCAATGAAATCTGAGATGGATTCCATGCACATTAATAAAGTTTGGACTTTAGATAATGTGCCCAAGGGAAGTGTTCCTATTGGCTGCAAATGGATCTTCAAAAGGAAGATCGGTGCAGATGGAAAAATAGAAACGTACAAGGCTAGACTTGTTGCGAAAGGTTATCGTCAGATTCTAGGTGTAGATTATGACGAAACTTTCTCACCCGTAGCCATGCACAAATCCATCCGGATTGTACTCTCTATTGCTGCCTATCACAACTACGAAATCTGGCAGATGATGTAAAAACTGCATTTCTAAATGGTGATTTAGAAGAGCATATTTACATGTCTCAGCCGGAAGGTTTCGAAGTCAGTGGGAGCAAAGGAAAAGCGTGTAGACTGCATAGATCCATTTATGGATTGAAGCAGGCATCCAGGAGCTGGAACATCCGATTTGATAATACGGTCAAAGAGTTTGATTTTATTAAAAATGAAGATGAGCCATGCGTTTATAAGAAAACCAGTGGAAACAATTTAGTCATCCTCGTACTTTATGTTGATGACATTCTCTTAATAGGTAACAACATACTGATGTTAAAGTCTGTTAAGGATTGGTTATCAACTAACTTCTCCATGAAAGATTTGGGAGAAGCATCCTACATACTAGGTGTGAAGATCTATAGAGATAGATCTAAAAGGATGCTAGGACTCTCCCAATCTAGGTACATTGATACTGTGTTAAAACGGTTTAACATGGAAAACAGTAAAGGTGGGTTTATACCCGCAAATCACGGAATAAGTCTTTCCAAGAAGATGTCTCCAAAGACTGACTTGGAAAGAGAACGCATGAGCAATATTCCATATGCTTCGGCAGTTGGATCGATCATGTATTCCATGATATGTACCAGACCTGATGTCGCTTTTGCACTAGGTACAGTAAGTCGATATCAGTCTGACTATGGAGAAGAACACTGGAAAGCAGTCAAGACGATTCTCAAGTACTTGCGAAGAACAAGAGATCTAGTTTTGATTTATGGAAGTGATGAACTCAAAATTGAGGGCTTCACAGATTCCAGCTTTCAGAGTGACGTGGATAACAG
>JAULAV010007016.1:0-10000 GCA_030789695.1 Scilla litardierei | reverse complement strand
ATCTCCTGAACTATCTTTCTTGGCTGTCAACCTCTTAGTCGGTCCAAGAAGAATCACCGACGGACTAGTTGCAAAACTAATCGGTCAGTGATCCTTCTTAGACCGATTAGACTGCTTCAGAAATAGATCCGTTGTAGAATTTAATGCACGAATTTTTCTCTTATCTTCTCTCTATCCTATATACACTTGTGATGCTTCTTCCTAGCATTCAAGGCTGACATTTATTGTGATTTAAAGATCAAAGAGAAAGCATTCAACTCAATTTCTAAAGCTTCCTCATTCTCACAAAGAATCTCTCCAAACTCCTTGAGCCCTAATTTCCTCAAGAGAGATTCTCTTCATTGTGAGCCTCTCAAGCTAAGAGCTTGATTCAAAGTCATCAACTCCATCCTAGCCTTCGATCGCTGTTCATCTTGGTGGAGCTAGGGTTTGGTGACAATCTCTCCTTCAAAATCTTCCTTGCCCTAAAATCAGTAAGGTTACTCAAGGCATAGGATTTTGTTGGCAAGTATTTCATTGTTTAATTTACATTTTTATTAAGTTTTTTTCTCGGTTGTGAGAGAAGTTTGTGATCCCGGTTTGTGGGAGTCATATTTCGTTTTGTGTATGATTTGATCTTGTAGTAGTTTTTCTACAAGAATATTATAGTGCAAAACTTGGGTTAGAGGATTCTAACTCAAGTAGCCGGAGGGGATCCGGGTGTTTGGGACGTAGGATCACCGGGAACAAGTCGGGGAGACTTGGGTGGATCCGAACCCGTTACATCGCTTGTTTGCGCTTGTCTTTTATTGTTGTCATATTTTCATTCCGCATTGTTGGTTGAGTTTGCACGATAATTAGGAATTATACTCTTGATTATTTTAAAGTACTATTCACCCCCTAGTACTTGTGCAGTAGCTATCAGGGCATTACATTTGGTATCGCAGCCAAGTTCATAGCTATGTCTACCAACGACAACAAGACCGTTCGTCCACCTTCAGACTATAGCAGCTTCAGGAACTGTGAAGGAGCTTCTTGGGTGATGGAAGGACATTCCTCAACTAGGCATCCCTACTTCAACGGTGCCATTTATGGGTACTGGAAATGCCGGATGGAAAACGTTCCTCTGGAGCACTTCACTATGGAGAGCTACGTTGACGAAGTATGTCGAGCCCGCCGAACAAGACTTTGCTAAGTGGACTACCACGGAGGTCGCTACGGAGGTAAACAATGCCAAGGCAATGAATGCCTTGCAATGTGCATTGGAGCCCGAAGACTTCAACAAGATATGCACATGTAAGAGTGCATATCAAATCTGGAACTCACTCCTCATCTTGCATGAAGGAACGCGTAGGGTAAGAGACTCCAAACTCACAGTTGTCAATAAAGAATTCGAATTATTTCACATGCAACAGGGTGAGAAGATGAAGGAGTACTATGCTGGCTTCATTGACATTACCAACGAGTTGGAGGCTCTTGGAAAGACTTACACCCAAAAGGAGAAAGTCTCAAAGATTATCGACGGACTTCGTTCTTGTTGGGAAAAGCGTACCTTCGCCATCGAGGAAGGTAACGATATGAATAAGTATACTGTCGTACAACTAATGGGTGCCTTGATGTCTTATGAGGTATGAAAGGACATTGAACTAAAGATGCAGGACAAGATGAAGTCATACTTGAAGCAAGACGAGCCAAAAAAAGGCGATTGCGTTCATGGCCGCTCCATCTACATCTAACGATGATGAAGAATCGGAAGACGAGTTGGACTTGGAATCCATTGCCCTTATGGCAAAGAAGTTCAACCGATTCTTCCGGAAAGGTAACTTCAAGAACAAATCTAAATTTAGTTCTACTAACGCCTCTGCTCCTTTGTGTTTTAAATGCAACAAGCCAGGACACATCAAAGCGGATTGTCCTCAAAACAAACACAAGGAGAAATGGAAGGCGCCAAAGTTTAACAAGTCTCGAAAGTACAAGAAAGGGTACAAGAAAGGACTTGTCGGGACATTCACCGACTCCGACGAGGACTCCTCAAGTGGAGAGTCGGATGATGAACAAGTGGATCAAGCACACATGTGCTTCATGGCTAGAGAGGAACATGATCAAGAGTCCTCCTCCGATGAAAGCGAGGATGCAGGCGATGAGGTAACGATGGATGACCTTAGATTAGCTAACGAGCAAATTTGGTATAAGTATTCTAAATTAGTAAATAGATATACTAAGACTAAAGATGAGCTAACTAGTCTTCAAACCTCACATAAGCCTATCATCATCAACAACGACACCGTTGTTGAAGGCTTGAGAAATGAGATTGTAAATCTCAAATCTCAACTTGAGCATGTTCAGATTGAGAATTCGGATGAACGCGAGATAGCGGATTTGATTTCTCGAAACTCAACTTTGAGTATTGAAAATGAGAATCTCAAGTCTCGTGTTTGTGTACTCACAACTCAAGTGTCCACTTTGGATACTTCTATACTTTCTCTCACCGAGAAGTATGAGTCCACATTAGGCCGAATTAATAAATTCAATAAAGATAAGGACCATTTGGATAATATCCTAAATGACTTACTTCCGGCCAATCATCGCATTGGCTTGGGGTATAAGATGAGAAATTCATCCAAATCGTCCACCACCTTTGTTAGGCCATCTTCCGAAGCCTCAACTAGTGGGAGTAAACACCCCATGGGTAGTTCTTCTACCAATGGTGCTTCCATTAGGTTCACACCCTCGTTTGGAAAGAAACCCACTTTGGGTGGACCTCCAAAGAAGGGTCATGCTTTTATGTACACCAATACTATGCCACGTAGGAACACACCTCCTACTCCACATGTTCACATGTATGATGATTTTTATGCTCCACATCCACGGGCACGTGCACACCAAGTGAGACACACTCACGCACGTGTTCCTCCACATGCATATGTTCATCCACATTACTATATGAATGATTATCATCATGCACCATATCATATGTCACCACCACCATTTCATCATGTGCCATATGCTTATCCACGACATGCATTTCCTAGGCCACCTCCTCATAGGCCACATACATCACGTAGACATCAACAACGTATGCATGCTCCCAATAGGAATAGGGCTACCAAGACATTCACTATTTGGGGCCCAAAGGACACTAGCATACATGAAAAACAAGCTTACATAAATTCTTATTTCATGAATGTAGTGCATAATGATGATTATGTAACATGTTGGGAAGTCAAAGTCCAATTGGACTTGGCTTCCAAAGGTCTAATCTTTTAAGGACCCAATGACCTTGGGTACCATGGAATGATATTTCTATCTTTAGGTACTCAAGAAAAAGAAAAGGAGCAACAAATCCAAATTTAGCTCCAAGGATGGGTGGATACTCGATAGCGGGTGTTCAAAACACATGACGGGTGAAGCTCAATTGCTCTCCGGAGTGGTGCCCATTGTAAATGGGAACCGTGTTGTCTTTGGAGGCAACGAGAGCGGAACCATCATTGGTGTTGGTATAGTTGGTAACCCATCTAAACCTCTAATAAGTGATGTTTACCTTGTTAAAGGTTTAAATCACAATCTCATTTCAATAAGCCAACTTTGTGACAAGGGTTACAAAGTTAGCTTTGCGAAAGGAATGTGTCATATTTTTAGTAAAGATAATAATAATTTGTTATTTTCTGGCACACGCCATAAGGATATATATATCCTATATATCCCCAAGTCACATGAACAATGTCTCATTGCCAACACAAGTGAACAACACTTATGGCATCGACGTTTTGGTCATGTGAACTTTGGAACACTTTTTAAGCTTTCCAAGTTAAATTCTATTAGAGGCTTTCCTAAGCTTGTCTTTCAAAAGAAAAGCTTTTGTGACTCGTGTCAACGAGGCAAGCTTCCAAAATCGTCTTTTATACCTAAGAAAAGCATTTCATCTAAGCGGCCTCTAGAGCTATTACATCTAGATCTTTTTGGGCCAACTAGAGTTGCTTCATTAGGAAATGCACGATACGGACTTGTCATCGTTGATGACTTTTCTAGATTTACTTGGGTATTTTCCTTAAGTAATAAAAATGATGCTTTTGAAAACTTCACAATATTTGTTAAGAAAGTACAAAATCTCATTGGAACCACCATTGTCACTATTCGTAGTGATCATGGAAGGGAATTTGAGAATGAGTCTTTCTCAAATTTTTGTGATGAAATTGGTATTACTCACACCTTTTCTTTCCCTCGCGCACCCCCTCAAAATGGTGCTGTTGAGAGAAAGAATAGGACACTAGTGGAATGTGCTCGCACTATGCTTGATGATAGCCAACTTGGCCATCAATTTTGGGCAGAAGCGGTACATACCACTTGCTATGTATTTAATAGAATACTCTTGAGGCCCGGTACCAAACAAACTTGTTATGAATTGTTGTTTGGTAGATTGCCTCAAGTTAAACATTTTCGAGTTTTTGGTGCAAAATGTTTTATTAAAAACACGTAAGGGAGTTTGGACAAATTTGAACCAAGATTCGATGAAGGGATATTTGTTGGATATTCCTCACGTAGCAAAGCCTACCGGATATACAATAAAAGAACCTCAACGATCGAGGAATCACTTCATGTTTCATTCAATGAAAATTTTGTCCCGTCTAGAATTATTAATGATGATGACTCCATGGATGTTTTATGTGATTCTATTGGTAATTCTAATTCTATTGATTCTATTGATACTAACCCGACTGATGATTCTTTTGAGAATGTTCCTAGTGATCAGGGAGTTTCCAAACGGCTTCATACAGTTCGTGACCATCCCCATGAGCAAGTCATTGGCAACATACTTGATAGTGTCAAGACGAGATCTCAAGTCAACTACTTCGCTCATTGTGCCTTTGCCTCCTCAGTAGAGCCAAAGAATATTAACGAAGCGTGCGAAGACAGTGCTTGGATCCTAGCCATGGAGGAGGAACTCATTCAATTTGAAAGGAATGATGTTTGGGAGCTAGTTCCATTGCCTTTGAAGAACCACACCGTTATAGGAACGAAGTGGATCTTCAAGAATAAGATCGACGAGAACCAAAACGTCATCCGGAACAAAGCTCGGTTAGTAGCTCAAGGCTACAGGCAAGAGGAAGGTATAGACTTCGAAGAATCCTTTGCTCCTGTAGCTAGATTAGAATCTATTAGGTTGTTGTTATCTTTTGCATGCCATAAAGATTTTAAACTCTTTCAAATGGATTTAAAAAGTGTGTTTTTAAATGGAGATGTCGTTGAGGAAGTTTATGGTTCTCAACCTCCGGGTTTTATAAATGAAAAATTTCCAAATCATGTTTTCAAACTTAAGAAAGCACTTTATGGTTTGAGACAAGCTCCTAGAGCTTGGTATGACCGCCTAAGAACTTTCTTTTGGATTTGGGTTTTAAAATGGGTGAAGTTGATTCTACACTATTTGTTAAGTATTCGAATCATGATAGTATTTTAGTTCAAATTTAAGTTGATGATATCATTTTCGGTGCTACTAACTTCACTCTTTACGAAGAGTTTTCTAATGTCATGAAGGACCAATTTGAGATGAGCCACATGGGTGAGCTCAAATATTTCTTAGGCCTTCAAATTTGCCAAATGCACGATGGAATCTTCATCCACCAAACAAAGTACACGGTGGAGTTGCTAAAGCGATTTGGAATGGAGAATGCTTCTGGCAAGAAGACTCCAATGAGCACTACTACACATCTTGATAAAGATACGGGCGACAAAGATGTAGACATTCGTCTATATCGAGGTATGATAGGTAGTTTATTATACCTTACTGCCAGTCGGCCTGATATTATATTTCCTGTATGTGTATGTGCTCGTTATCAATCTCAACCTAATGATTCACACTTAGTAGCGGTAAAACGTATTTTCTGTTATTTAAGTTACACCCTCGACTACGGATTATATTATCCAAAGTCTAGCACATATGAGTTAATCTCATATAGTGACGCAGATTATGCTGGATGCAAATCCAACAGGAAAAGTACTAGTGGCACTTGCCATTTTATAGGAAATTCTCTTGTCTCTTGGTTTTCTAAGAAACAGAATTCCGTATCACTTTCAACCACCGAGGCGGAATATATTACCGCCGGTGCTGCGTGTGCTCAGGTTCTTTGGATGAGACACACTCTTAAAGACTTTGGTATAAACTGTGATACTTGCCCTATCATGGTGGATAACCAAAGTGCAATATGTCTCTCTAAGAATCCGATACACCATTCCCGTTCCAAACACATAGATGTCCATCACCATTTTCTAGATGATCATGTTGCTAAAAAGGACATCATTTTAGTGTACGTTGAAACCCAGAAGCAAATCGCCGATATTTTCACGAAACCACTCATGGAAGACTCCTTTGTGCGGTTACATCGAGAATTGGGGATTATGGGTGAATCCAAGATTTAGGATTCATATTTTCGTTAATCCTGCATGATTATAATTTTTTCTATATGCTCATGCTAAATTAGTTGGGATTTTCTGGATTTATGATTGGATTTTCGGAATTTGTGCTAGATATATTCATGCACGTCGTATTTAAGATTTTCTGTTTTATGGGGTAGAATAATGATGTTTGAGAGTATTTAGATGTTTTCTCCAAGTGTTCTTAGGAGAGAACTCAAAATTTCAAATTCTAAAATTTTTGGACTCTCTTAGTCGGTCCAAGTTCAATAGCCGACCGACTATTTTCAGTTCTAGTCGGTCAGTGATTGAATTTAGACCGACTAAATCATGCCCTAGTTTTGACTATCTTTTACTGTTTGCAGTTAGTCGGTCCAAGCTCATTGGCCGACCGACTAGATTGCATTCTAGTCGGTCAGTACTTGAACTCAGACCGACTAGTTGCACAGGGGCAGTTGTGTCTTTTGGCATCCCGAATCGTTTTATATCTCTTCTGCACAAATTAGATCTCATTCTAATCGGTGCGTAACTTTTCCTAAACCCTAACCCGCGTCTCCTCTGCTCTCCCTCCGCCGTATGTCGTCGTTTCCGGCCACCGTCAGCCATCACCGATCATCTCTCTCCGTCCTAGGGTACCAGCTCTCTCTCCCTCTCATTGTTTAGGGTTCAATCGTATTCATTTCCGATCATTTTTGTTTTAGGGTTCGTATTAGGGTTTCGACCTAGTTTTCATTTTCGTTTGATTTCTCGTTTGTTCTCATGCGTCGTTTGTGTTTTGTCTCATCTCGATATCATGGTGAGAACATGAATCCCTATCTGTCCTACCACACCATCTCCCATGACCGTCGAGTCTCCTCCTATCGACCCTCCTCAACCCAAACGTCGTGCCAAAACCACTCGTATGCCTACCTCTCCCTCCTCTTCCTCGCCTCCCCTCAAGAAGAAGAGGACTGCCGTTTCTAAGCCTAGAGCCATATCTCAACCCAAGCCCCAGCCTAAGAAGAAGACCGTGTCTCATGGACCCTTTCGTGCTCCCACTCCACCTGACTCCGACGATGATTATATTCCTGAGTCTGAGCCTACCGAGAAGGCTCCTACTCCTCCTCCTCGTACTTCGTCTCGTCCGTCTAAGGGGAAGGCCCACATGCCTTTGGGTGGGGTCGATATCTCGTTGTGTCACGATGACCCGATGTGTCTAGCGGCATACAATCGTATTGAGCATTGTCCTTTGATTCTGGAGCACTTCGTCCAGTTTTCTGACTTTCCTCAGCTTGCAGACCTCCTCTCCTATAGCGACCTTCTAGACTATCTTCACCATGATCCCAAGGCGAATCCACATCCGTATCCCCGACTCGTCAAATTGTTCTATGCCAATCGAGTCCGGTGTGAGTATTATGACACTCACTGCATTGAGACCACTGTCTCGGGGACACCTATTGTCCTCACGGAAGAGATTTTAGGGCAGTTGATTGGTGTCTCATCCTCTGGCCTGCTCCCATCTGATATCTCCGTGGATAATATCCACGATCTTGACCAGACCATGCTTGCTAAGATGTTCCATGTCATCCCTCCCGCCATTAATGGCGTTCCCTCCAAATCTTTCAAGCCTAATGCGTGGGTCCTAAATCTGATTCTGAAGTCGTGTCTTCTACCGAAGTACGGCTCTTCTAGCTTGCCCTCCCAGCCTTTCCTCAAGCTTTTCTACGCTCTTTTTATGGGGAGCGAGATTAATTGGGCCCGCATTATCCTTGACAAGATGGATTCCTTTGAGTGCATAAGAAAATCCACCAAGTCAGCCCACATTCCTTATCCCTGCCTGCCGACCCTTGTCTTCCGTCACTTCGGCATCCCTCTCCCTCCATATGATCAGCGTCCTTTTGGTCCTCCCCTGAACGCGACTGCCGTCAAGAAGTCTCTTGCGGCCCTGCGTCATGTTCAGAGGACTACCCCTGCTACTGCTCATGCCCCTCCTCCTCCTTCACTCTCTAAGTTTTCTTCTTCCTTGAGCCGTTAGGAGGCTCGTATTTCTCATTGTGAGGAGATGCTTGCTCGCATCTGCGAGTATCTGGATATTGATGTTCCTCCGACGCTTTCTGATGAGGAAGTCATGGACATTGATGAGGATGAGGAGCGAGATGCCTCTCCAGCTCGTGCCCCCGAGGGTACTTCTAGTGGCACTTCTTCTGCTCGTGCTCCCGAGAGCACCCCCTACTGCCACCCTCCCTTCGGTGGACACTCCTGTCGTTCCCGAGACCACCACCTCTTCTGCAGAGCCTGTTGCTGCTGCTGATCATCCCTCCGCCTCCTGAGCTTGTGTTGGAGGACTCTCCCATGTGCACTTGGATGATATATTTTGTCGTGAGAGAGTGGGGTAGGATAGTTGGGTGGTTATGTATTTTTGGATGTTTTGACGATAAATTTTGATGTATATTCGTTTTGATGTCTGTTGGGACATGTGTTGTATTTTGTGCACCGATCTGATGATCGTTTATATAGTGTTGGCGGATGTATACCTTTTGTTGTACCATGTTATATATATTTTTATATACATCGTGTTGCCATTTACTTCAGTGTGTACATTATATTATTTTTGTCTCTGATATTGATTTCCGCGCTCGACGATTATATTGATTAAATATAATTCTTTCTATGAAAACATAGAATTGTTTTCCATGCACTAAATTCACTAAGAATGTTGATATTGAAGAGTATGTTCCATAACTCAATACGTGAAATTGATTTGAGTTTTGATGATTTCATTTTTCGATTTTCGACTATGGTCTCGTTGGCACGCTTTGATTTTCTTCGTTATTTTACATTGGTGTCATTTGGACTGTGGTCGTATTCTTCAACTCTCGTGCTTTTATTTTTAGAAATTGTTGTTGTCGTTGATCTCCTCCCGCTCTTTTTGCTAATGCCAAAGGGGGAGAGAATTAATAATGACGATGTGCTAAATGATAATTTAAAGCAATTTACCGTGAATCTAATTTGATATGTTAGATTCAGGGGGAGTTAAGATATAAAAATGGATTTAGATCCGAAATTTCAATAATTGGATTCATATCTTTTACTTTCCTCGTCTGCTTGATGCGTATGATTATTATTTTATATGGAATTAACGTGTCATCAATACAGGGGGAGTAAGTAAATTTCATTTGACTCATTATTATTGATTATTATTTATGTTGGTTTATCATCACCAAAAAGGGGGAGAATGTTGAGTATTGATTCCCCGGATTTGGTTTTGATGATGAACAAACATAAATATCCTGAACTAACTCTTTGTGAGCGCAGTTATGGAGATCGTCGCCAAAATTCTACGTACATCAAAAGCGACGTCTCAAGACTTCTCAAAGCACGTGATCGTGTACCTGAAGCTTTGTTGATGCTCTAGGAGCATTATTGAAGTCAAGAGATTCAGATTGAAGCTTTGAAGACGGTTTGTCTAGTTTATTTTATAGTCTTCTAGCTTCTTTTCGTAGAATGTTAAGCCTTGAGTAGGTCTTACATTATAATCTTCATAACGCTCATATCTTAGAGCTAGGATTATCTTAGAAGCCCATAGAAACTTTCCCGAAGCTTAACGCTTCATTTCGCGGCTTCTAGTGCATCT
>JAULAV010007015.1:0-32122 GCA_030789695.1 Scilla litardierei | reverse complement strand
CCACACACACCATGCTCGCTCCGACCTTCTCTCACCGCCGACCAAACCCCGAACCCCATCTTCTCTCTTCGAGCGGACCCCAACTCCGACCAGGCACACAACCTCCCGTAGCGCCCTCAAGCGCCTTCCCCCGTGGTCTTCACCTCCAGACCACGCCGACAATATTCCTCAACGTTGCCTCCAAACTGCCCCACGCCACCGACCTCCGACCCAAGCTTCACAGTCCTCTGACCTTCCTCTGGCGACCCCCCTCAACCGAAGCCCTCCTCCGGCAAACCCCCCAATTTGAAGCCACCACCTCTCCTTTCTCGACGTACAACCCAAGCCTCCGACTCCTCCACACACTGCCGAACCCTGTCACCGCCCTCTCACCGCCATCACCCTACCGCCGTCCAGAGCCCGCACCCACCACGCCGCGCAGCTCTCCTTATCCGATGCCACCATCAACATCATGCTGCTCCCAACACCCACGCCAGCAGCTCCGACGTCCTGCCTTGCCTCTCGATGCCACGCCCCACCATCATCCGACCCATCTCCCCAGTCGTCGTCGCGTCGTCGATCCATGCCACCGAACCCTCGACGCCGAATCACGCGTAGTCGCCGCCGCACCGTCCGACGTCGCCCCCATCTGTAGAAGCTCACGCGAGGGAGTACAACCTAAAACACGTAAGTCCTAAAACTATTAGCATGTTGTGTATTATATGAATGTTATATTATCTATATACTAGTCATACCCCGTGCTCGCGGGCACGGTTCAATTAAGATTTTCCCCCGCAAAATCTTTGTTCCCCAAAAAATTATTTCCACGGTCAAAATTGCGCGGAACAACAAATTAGCGTAAAAATATTTAGCGACACGGACGCATTTGGCGTGGAACAACGAAATCGGCGCATGCACCTTCAGCGCGGAATAACAAATTCGGTGCGGACGCCTTCGGTGCGGACGCCTTCGGTGCAGAACAACAAATTAGTGTAAAAAATTTAGCGGGCGCCTTCGGCGTGGTTCATTTACGATTCCCCCTCAAAATCTTAGATCACCCATAATTTTGCTCATCCCAAGAAATTTCAATCATTTTGAAATTATTCACCTGTGATCAATATTGATCGAGTCGCATCGTCTAGTCAGTCCTGATCAAGAGATCGCTCGTCGTCTTCTCTACACGAACCACCATCCATGTAACCAGCAGAACATACACCTCACGTCAAGTTTTAACTATAGACATGCATATTGTAACCCCCAAAACTACATCAAATCAAAAAAAAAATTTCTCTAGGTGTCAACATTAAGACAATATATTTCATCATAATTCCTTAAAATTCACTTCAAGCAATTCAAATACCACGTCGTCATCTACTCTCAAATTACAACGTCAAGAATTTGACATCAACGATTGGTATTTCACATTTAAAAACAATAAAATCCTTGCTCTATAAACCAAAATGAACAGAATTGCAAAATAAAACAACCCAAAATATAAAGTTCTCCATAAAAACCTAAACAAAGCATCAAGAATTTGATTTCAATCGTTTGGAAATTATTCACCAGTTATCAGCATCGATCGAGTTGTAGATATCCATGTTCAAATAATTTTATTGAAAAAATAGGCATTCTAAAGCATCTGTAACAAACACAGTTGAAAAGAATTAGAATAAGAAAAAAGAACACATATTTCATGATTTTAAGCCTATGATACAATGATGAGAAATAGTCAGAGAAAGATTTAGTGATATGGCATCGAAAAAAACCAGATCCTGGAATCATACCGCCATTGGAGCGATCCCTAGTTAGCTAGTAGTTCGCTGAGTATCGAAGCAACTGAATCGAGATAAACCAAGGAACCAGCTATAACGAAATGATTAATGCATAAAAGAGAATTTTTCTAGCCCATGATAACTCATCTGTAACATTCTAATGTCTAATTGGCCTATGAACTAATTCTAATGTCCAATAATCTAAACAAAAAATCATAATTTAATCTATTAATAGCATCTGTAACATACACATGATAAGAAAAAGAACACATTTCATGATTTTAAAATCAGACAGAACATTTCTCCATTAAATTAGAAATTTTTATAGCCAATGATACAATGTTGAGAAATTGGCAGACAAATTGTTTTCTAATATTAATTATGACATGGCCTCTTTGTAACTCTCCACATTTTAAACCATGGAGAAGCAAACCAACATTATCGTTAGCCAACAGAAACATAATCAAATGTTAAAAACAAAAAATGAGCTAAAGCAGGTCTAAAAGTTAATTCATAGTATTTATACATCTCCATATTCAAACAATATCAGTGACCTGCTTTAGTTAAAAAGGGGAGCAAATTCAAACAACATTCACCCCAAAATTGAGACTTCATGATTCACATGTTCTGTTCATTTATCTAAAGCATATGATAGACAACGGGATGAAGAGAGTGCTGTTTGGCTGAAGCTGGCAAAGATTTTTTCGATTTCTTTTTCAGCTTTCTGGCTATGCTTGTGGGCTAAGTCATCAAGCTCCTCACCAAAGTAAAAAATGGTTGGCTCTATGGAAGTGGCAAGATCTTTTGAAATAGCATATATCTGCCCTGTTGCATGGCGAATTTCCAGTATTCAGGTTCATGATACTTAACAATCCTGGAGATGAAGAAGAAGTTACCGCAACTTAAGCTGGCATGATGAATGGAGACATCAATGGAGTTCTGCAGATGTATTCCGTCAATGTTTGGGCTGTCGCATGGCGAAGAGACCGACATGTTGTAAACCTGCACTGCTTCGTAGTTATTGAACTTCAGGTGGCATTGCGGGCTATTTTTGATGCCGATGCCGGTGACCGTCACATTGTAGCTGCCGTAGAACCTCAAATCCTATCAAGAGTCAGTACATAAAGATTCAGTATATGAAATTATAAAACATGCATAAGTTAGCTTATGAAATGATGGATATTAGTGTTGGCCTAGTGTGAGGCATTTTCCCAGTGAGTTAGGTACTGTCTTTTTCCTGTAAAAGCCTGGATATCCAAAAACATTTTTAAGTATGATATGTGCTAATTAAAGAATGATAGAACTGGAGCGGTTACGGTTTTCACCTGAGCAGTATTGAGTTTGAATCGAGGCCACCAAGCACTTCCTTGCCCATCGATGATGCCGTTGACTTGGATTCTGATTCCACCTTCAAGCTCCTTGAATTCCATCCACTGCAATTATTAATTTCATTGTCTAGTTAGGCATAAGTGCTAATTAAGGATCAAGGTTCACTACAAATATTTCCAGGGATGTTTGAGAAGAAATTACTATAAGGACTATGTCCATATGTTAAGTGTTCAATAGCCCCCTTTTTAAATTCCTCACACATCAGGTGCTTACATTCAAAAAGTAATGAAAAACATTCAAAGCAATTGGCACAGTTAAATATGGTGTCTCTAAGGAAAGCTCAAGGGCACTTTTTAAATAAGTGTGCTCTTGTTGCCATATCTGGAAATAGATGTTTATGGCAACATTGCATAGTTATATGAACAGAAAAATCAAATAAGAAGGAAATGCAATCCTTTTGCACCACAAAACAATAAAGAAGAATTAAGAAAGATTTTGCAATGAATTAAGAAAGAAATGAAGGAACATGCTTGGATAGGCATTGGTAGGTGCATGAGAAGATAACACAACAAAAAATAATTATAATTCAGGCATAACCATGCATATTAGCCAAATAAACCATGGAAATGTTGAATGGATGATTCATTATAGTTACAGGAAAAAGAATGCATAGGCTTGTTAATATACATTCTGCAAAAAGAATCTATACGCTTGTTACTGGAAATAGAATGCATAGCCGATACATTCTGCAAATTTACAAATACCCTATACATTCTGCAAACATACAAAAAGAATATACAAAAAGTGAGATTGTTACTGGAAAATTATAACAGGCCATCTACTTTATAATATGTCTATCCAAGCATGTTCATATACTGCAATTTATTTATGAAGTAGTTTTTGTGTGATCATCCCTATTCCTATAGTAACATTGCTTTCAACATATTAATCCAACCCTAAAATATTTGTTAGCGGGGCCAGGTTAAATTTGCAAGCCATAACGCATGTAACTGTTTAACCTATAAGTTGGAAACTAAAAGTCTTAAATCTAAGTCCAAAATATCCACCCAAATCCGTCCCTCGGTATAAGATTATAATCAGGAATTTAACGTTATAATATTTAACTAATTAAGAGATAAAGCGAGACGGGTAACTCAAGTATGCAGATCTGACCCAATTCGGATATTGTTATGGTCTATACCAATCACCAGCCAAGCTGATCAACAATCCATATGCTCTGCCTTAACAAAACTGAATGTGTTTGAAATGATAAAAGCACAAGTTAATTTGCACGACTAAATGAAGAGTGTGAGATGAAGGAAGAATGTCATCTGGTGTTTGGTTCTTATATATAATTTAATGAATTGACACATTTTAAGGGGGGGAAGTAATAAGCATCCATCTTCAGCTTGTTATGCAAAGGATACTGTATGATAATTTTAATGGTATGGGATCTCTCAATTGGCTATGTGCACTACTTTAAAGATCACATGACATGCCCTAACATGTTGGCCGACAATAACGTCTTGATCATTCACTGGAAGGACATGCAGAAACATTTATCTACAATTTTCAGTCAATTTTCTCATTTTTATGTTCACCCAATACCTTACCAGATATATCCTGACACGGTATTTTGCATGTGAATTATGACAGAATTGTAATTGTTCATTAAATCTATATTTTATTGGCTATAATTTAATATAATTTATTTTTTATTTGGTTGAATGATATGAATTTATTTTGAGGTTTTTACATTTAGGATTTAAGATTTTATTAGATATAACAAATAGGATACTGCATTTAATGTCTAGCTTGTAAATGCTTCTATACATGAAATATATCTTTCATCTAATATGAGGCATGGGTTTTACTTAATGTCCCAACATGTTGGCAGATGATTGCCATCCTGTTGAAAATAGAAAATAGAAATAGAAAATAGAATTTTGATGATAACCTTATTATTCTTGATTGTATATCTATCGGCAAAATGTTCTTGATTTATAAACCATATCATAGAGCATATTTTATAACAAAACACAATGAGAAAAATAACATTCCCCAAATAAGATTTTATTTATTCCTTTTTACCAGCAACAATTTCTTGGCATTCTAGTAATATGAATAGAATTTATGAAAATTTCATTACATAAACATCCTAAAGGCTTAGAAACACGAAAAATTCCAATATTATAGCCTATGCCATGGTAATCATATTCTCATATTGCCCCCTCATCAGTTGATTAACCCTCTAAATTCCATTTTTCTTTTGTTGAGGGTAAAAGTTTGGAATTGCCATGGTACTCATATTCTAATGGTTCATGAAACATTAGCTTATGCAATCAATGGGTAAGCCATGTGACTAAATTTGACTTCGAGAACTAAGACGAAACTTATTTACGAAATCTGAGCAAATTGTGTTGTGTGTATACCTTTGGACATGTTATTAGCGATGCTGAAGTCTTGGAGGGGACTCGGATCCGAGGCAAACACGACCGATGCACTGATGGCAATGAAAATGATGCAGAGGCAGCGTGCAGCCATATTCTTTTGAGCTGAGGTCTGTCTTGGGTCCATCTTCAAGATTGGCGACAACTTCATTCATGACGGTGTGGTGGAAGCCAAATCTGGCTGTTGGTCTCAGCTTCAACGTGTATAAGATCCAAAAACACAACAATATGGCACCTCAAATGACAGCAAACCCCTCTTCTGTCTTCACTCTTCAGCCTTGCAAGGGTCTCTCCGGCATAGCTCAGGAATATGAGAAAATTAAATGAGAAACAAATGAACACAAATGGAAGAAGACAGTAAGAAAGCACATGAAAATGATGATTACATTGAATAGATTGGGATAAGATTTCTAATCAAGCGCTTGCAAATTATCAAGTAGATGGCTGGATCATGCAAGTATGGGTAATGCTATGAATTTTGAGAGAAATGAATACTGAATTGACTGAAAACTTGCAACTATTATCACTCAATCCTCAGAAATTTATGTGTATCTTAAAAGTGTTAAATAACAAAAATGAGATATGGGTGAAACAAAAGTGAGTTCAAAATTGAATAACAAAAGTTTTCAGAGGATATCTCATTTAAATAACAAAATGAAGACAGATATCTCATTTTTGAGTTCAAAATGAAGACAGATACACATTCACTTTTGTTTCACCCATATCTCATTTAAATAACAAAAGTTTTCAGAGGATAACCTGTCTCAAAATTGAATGATATCCATATGTGTTAACACCTCATTTAAATAACAAAATGAGTTCAATTTTGTTTCACATGATATGGGAGAGGATCCTGTATCAAAACCCATATGTGTTAACACCTCATTTAAATAACAAAAGTGAATGATAAAACTCAAGATGTTCACATATAACACTGTTGAATATCCCAGTACATGATAAAACTCAAGATGTTCACATATAACATATAACACTGTTAAATAACAAAAGTGAATGATAAATAACAAATTTCTGTCTTCATTCAAAAGTTCACATATAACACTGTTACACTCAAGTTCACATATCTCTCATGACTATGGGTGAAACACAAAATCTTGATTAATATCTCTCACCTGTTGAATATCCCAGTTAACTGTTCAAATCACCAACTTGAACGATTGAAGAGCACACCTAGCCACCTTGCAAAAATCTGAAACAACCAAGTGAGGAAGATGATTGATAAAACGCAAAATGTTGCTACAACATGGATATGTGAATTACTGGATAATCCATATGTGTATCTGTGACTTAATGGATAATAACATGATATCATTATCAAAATGCTAATCATATCAATGTATGGGTTGATGTATCTGTGAATATTTGGAACCAAAAAATTACAAATTGAATAAAATTCGCAAAGTCTCCTTGTAAACCTGCAAATGAAGAAACCCAAGGGCTCGGGGGACCTCGCATGGGAAACCCCAACAACTCAAATAAAATTCACAAAGTCTCCTTGTAAACCTGCAAATGAACCAACAAAACCAACAAAAAATACGGACGCTAAAATCCACAAAAATTAGATCGGCATAACTTCCCAAATGAAACAAAGAAGGAAATAATAATCCAAAAGACCGCACAAACTTTTTGCATGGATATTTTGAAGGGAGTTTTCCCCAAATCATAGTTTCAACCGAAATAGTACTCAAGGCAACATATTTTTACATCGACTTATAATAATATCACACAACCTAAACTATATGCCAAAAGAAAAAACCCTTAACTATGAACAAATATACACAAAAATACATTTTGGATTGAACAACCATGCAGTCCAATTTCAAAAACACCATCTCTCACACCGGCATTTAAAACCAACAAAATTTACATCTGAAGCTAGGGCCGTGTGTCCTGAAAATTAAAAATAAAATCATAGCTTAGAATAGAAAAATTAGAAACGAAGAAATATCTAATTACTTTGTACAACTCACTTTTATTACCTTCATCGTGTTTAAGCAGAAAACCTTTTCATCATCACATTATAAAAAGATGACGTGTCAAGCTCAATCCAAAGTGGAGAGTTAATGGGATGAGCAATAACCTAGATAAATTAAGAACATAAAATTCCTAGAAATATTAATATATATTTGAAAATATGGAAAATTTTAAAATTATACATTTATTTACCTTTTTTCGTTGAAGTGGTGGATGTCGTGCTTTCTGGAACCAAGCAAGCTCGGCAAGAACCATCTTCCACTTCTATAACAAAAAAGGTATTTGGATGGTCAATGAAGAGGATATTTTGAAAAACAAAATCTAAGATTTTTATATTACCTCGGAAAAGAAGATTGCTTTGTCTTCAATGTGACTCGTCGCCGTTGCTTGTAAAGTTCTTTTAGCAATTTGCTGGAAATAATAATAATAATAAACAGTCACTAATTTTTAATCTCAAAATGGGAATGTTTGTAACGGTATGCATACCTTATCAAAACAAAATCCGATATAACCCCGTAGCCTGACATTTATGTGATTGTTTTGAAGTAACAGAGCCTGTGAGAAGAAAAATGTTAATGCAAACATAGTATATTAAAAATATAATGTAGAATTATGATAAGAAGAAATGTAGTAAAGGAAAAAATTTCTTACCCTGCCATATATGGTAATGTGGGTCCACATTTTAAAGCTTGGTAACGTATGATAATGTTATACCTGCATGTTAGACAACAATCGATAATAATTTTTTAAAACTTCATTTAAACAAATAATATAAATAAAACAATGTAAAGAAAGAGAGTTAAAAAACTTACATACAATTTTTATCATACATTGGAAATCATAGCAGAACTTCTGGGTAAACGATGTTTACTGTGTTATTTATGTTGGGCTGAAGAAGGACACATACACGATCAAAAGATGTGCACCTTGAAAGTGCAACATAAAGATGTCCATGACTGAAAACTGGGGTCCGCAAATCAACTCCAACGAATTTTACAGATTGTCATTGGGCTTTATTAATCGTCATAGCATATGTCACACGGACAGGAAACTGCCTTCTTGTCATATGAAAAGGTAATTTTGTAGCCGATGGTGACAAAGATATTCTTGGAATAAACACAAAACAACCGGCTTTATCCCCATTTAAAATTTGAGCTTCAATGACACGTGATGCACATCTGACAACCATCAATCGAGTGCCATTGCAGAGCCCGTCTTTTGGTGCAATATTTCGTAATAAAATAATAGGACAACCAACCTTAAGCTCAAGTGTAAATTGTGGCAACCCAGGAGGATCCAAAGAGTTTATGTACTCAGTTGGATATCTATTCATAATGGTTGGATCGGTTTCATCATTTTCAGAAAAACTGTCTGCAGCTTGATACGTAATCTTCTGTCCTGGAAAAATGTTTAATGCAGCAGCATTTATAAAAGTAACATCATCATTCCGTGCAGAAAGAATTATTCGTTCAGTAAGGTATGCCGAAGTCACGGCACCCTCAATATCAAGCTGCGGATAAATTCGAAGTATTAACTCGTTTAAATCCTTACACCTGAATATGTTAGAAGGAAGTTCTACCACTTCTGTAGGATTTGTCCCAACCTAATACATATAGATATAATTTTAGTGAAGGAATGGCTAAGATAAAAATAGTAAGTAAAATTAAATTAGTCATGAAATAAAATACCTCCAAAATAAATTTTGCAAAATTTGCATTCTCAACCGATGAGTTATTTAACCGCATATTTTGATCCAAGATCAAAACTTGTACAGAGCACCATAATACAGATCGTCTCAATGAGGCACCAACAATTTCTTCTCGAACCCCCTTTGGTATGACGGGCAAGATTTGTCGGAAATCCCCACCAAGAACAACAGTAATACCACCAAATGCTCTGGGGTTATCACACATATCTTGTAACGATCGATCCACTGCCTCAACACAGTGCCGATGTTGCATAGGTACTTCATCCCATATTATAAGTTTTGCTTTTCTGAATAATTGAGCTTGCATGGATTGCTTGCTAAAATTACAAATTGAAGTATCATGCACATCTAACGGGATACGAAATGTGGAATGAGCAGTCCGACCTCCGCTAAGTAGCAATGATGCAATACCGGAAGACGCGACGGTGATAACTATATTTCCAAGACTACGTAACATTGTTGCTATTGCATTGTACAAAAAAGTCTTTCCAGTTCCAGCACCACCGCTCAAGAAGAATGTAGTACCTTTATTTTCAAATACTGATGAAGTAATTGCTGAATAAGCATTGCGTTGTGCATCATTGAGGCAATCAATGTCTTTTTGTGCATCCAATTGTTTCGCTTTATTTATAAGTTCCTGATGTTCATGCAACAATCTATTGCCAACAATTTCATTCCAATCTCCAGCAGAAAGTGGCATTGGTGGAAAGTCGGATAGACACTTACCGTACTCCTCAAGCAATTCATTGATAAGGAATAATCCATAATCTTCAAGTTGGCCTTGAGTTGGGGTAGAAATTGCAAATAAAGTTTGCAATTTATGTGGAAGATCATCGCAAATGTGCATTGAAAATTCATTCCATAATGCAAGGGGGGTCGATCGGCACACATTCGATAAGAATAATACAAAACAGTCTTCGTAATTGATATCTTGTTTTCATAATTGAAGCCTCGGCAACACATTGTCTCCACTCGGAATCATCTTCAAGAAGACCTCTTGCAATACATGTTGCTTTGAATGTAGGGTACTCGATCGAATTGAATGTGCGTAAATTTTCCCACGATGTTGGCCCTTTAACAACTGTTAGTAGCAACCGTAGATAAAATCTCTCACCAGAATTAGGGGAGGCAAAATACATTCTGCCAATGGCATATTCAGATTGTCTTGGAGTCCAGACCTTTGTTGACGAATGCCATACAAACTTTTGGGGAAATTCTTGATATGTGAGATCATGCGCAGACTCATGTAAAGCGCAACATGTAAAAAATTCAGTCAAAGTTATCTTATCATTTTCAGCCCTAGACCTTATTGCATCTACATCTTCATCCGGATCAAAAATAACACGGTGTTGCCCTGGTAAATGAAGTATCAATCTTTGAACTGACAGAATCTCTTGATGCAAAGGATGCTCGAATATTCGCCAGGCAGCCTCAGGTGGTCCAATATATCTTGCATCAAGGTATTGTTGGATCTTATTTACTGCGCCCAATACCCTTGTGGTCCGATCATGACCTTTATAAATATACTTATGAATGTACTTCACACATCTTACCCCGGCACAAACTTCGACATTAATGTGGCAGTTAAAGCGCCTTGAGAGATACCTGTTGTGCGGCACAACATCTCGGTTATCAACCTGATGCCCCCTTACAGTATATAAATGCCCATTACTACGACGACGGTAAATAGGATATCCATCACGATCCAAGGTTGTTGCTTCTGCATAATTTCGAGGGTATTTCTTAGTACACTTACCATTTTCCATGCATGAGGCATTTGGATTCCGAGCACCACATGGTCCATGTACCATACATTTTGAAACAGTATCGAATAATGCAGGATCTTGAGCAGGATCAGGAAATTCAGCACATACAATTCTATCCACTTGATCACATGTATGAATCTTATCGGGTCCACGAAGAAAGAAAAGAGCATGCATATGTGGAAGACCCCGTTTCTGAAATTCAATTGTAAATACATGTGCTACTTTCTTTCCAAATACATTATTGCCATCAATCTCCTTCATCAAAGCCTTTCTTTTTAACTCAAATACACGTGCGACTAAATCTGGACGGTCGGTAGCCTTTTGATTGGGCAGTAGAGCCGAAGTAATTTCTGGCCACTTTGGATTTGCGGTCATGGTAAGAAAAATATCCGGGTGCTGGTTATAACGTGTGATAGCCATCGAGTCTTGAAATATTTCAAACATGTGACGTGCACTGCCAGTGAAAGATGAAGGAAGTATCATGCGCTGTCCAATTTGGTCGCATCTGGCATATGCATCGATATCTGCAAGACCCTGATAGAGCTCTGAGCGGAGTTTTCGTTGATTAAGTTTGATGAATGTCAAACGATGTTGCTCAATTGCTGCCCAAGCATCAACTATGAACTCCTGGAATAACTTTCCCGCTCTCAAAATTGAAGAATACTCGTTCTGTCTTTCAAACAGACGGTAGCTATAAAACTCACACATGGTCAGGCGTCTACTTGATGCTATGTTTTGAACTGGATCCCATTGCTTCAACTCAGGTTCCCATCCAAGCTGACCATCAGGAAATAATAAGACGTAGTGTAATGGTAAGTATGCAGGATGAGTCTCATTGATTTGCATTAATTGATGATTTCCTCGAAGATGTAAAACTATATCTCGCATCCCGGAAGGTCGATAGCCATCGCCAGGTAAAATAACCGCAATCTCATCTACGGTTGGGAGGTTATAACGGCGACGATCCTTGTTTGAATTGTAATGCAGATATACAGGAAGATCATGACCACATGAATCTGCTTGAGATAAAACAGAATACGCCTGACAATATAGTATGATGAATGGATTTATGCCCGATAAACAATTTTGAATAATTTATAAGACATCCTTGCTCAAATGTGGATTTCTATTACTTCGGAACTCCATAGCAGAATCCGGATCATATATGTAAAGTTGACAATAACTTGCTGTTTGATCCGGTTGGGGCAGAAGTGATCCTGTTCGATGGCGTAATTCCCCATGAATAGTAAATATGTTCGGGCCTCTGCCAGCAATCAATCTTTGATCCATTGTCACACCAAGGCTGGTAAATGCATTAGCTGCATTATACTCCCGAGTATACATTCGAAATGATTTTGATGCCTCACTGTCACCATCATATAATTCTCTAAGTGCTGGAGGGGGTTCATTAAGTTTCGGCAATTTTACTTTTCCTTGCAAACAACATGTTCCAAAAAGATGTGTTCTCAAAGTTGACTTCGACAACTGTTCATCCAACCAGTGTAAGGCTGAACAATAAGGGCATGGAATGTTCATTAATCCAAGATGGTGCCGACCAAAATCAACCTGAGTTGGTGGACCAGAGCCATGCTGAGTTGACCGACATCGGAAGATCGAGGATGAGCCAGCGTCTTCTTGTTCAACTGGAGAAGTTGTTAATCCAAGTGTTATTTGAGGTATACACATAGGAGTCATATATCGAGATATGTTTCGTTGAGCTTTTTCTCGCTCTCTCCTGTGACATTGAGCTAAACACCTAGCCAAAATAAAACCATAATAATTAAATAAAATTAATTTACATTAAAGAAGAGGAGCTCTTATGAATAATAACCTGGCAGATGGTTCATCATCTTCAGCACATATCGTAGCGTTGTGCGAGGCTGAGACCTCATCTACATGTTCAACGGGAGAAGTTGGTACAGCATATGTGCTTTGAGGCATGTCGAGTACACTGGTAGGAGTCATATATCGAGATGTGTTTGCTTGTATTTGTTCTCGTTCTCTCCTTTTGCGTTGAGCTAAAGCCATATACAAATTTAAATAGAAAAATAAACACAACTAAAATACATGGCATGGTGAAAAGGTTTTATGTACAGTCGGGTTGATAATGACCTGACAGATGGTCCAGGAACTTGCCCGGAGATCATAGCGTTACGCGAGGCCGAGACAGCATCTTCTTGTTCAACCGGAGAAGTTGTCACGGCTGGTGTTATGTGAGGTATATCAAGGACACCGTCAGAAGGTAGAGCATGAGATATGTTTCGTTGTTCATGTTCTCGTTCTCTCCTTTTGCGTTGAGCTAAAGCCCTATACAAATTTAAACAGAAAAATAAACACTACTAAAATACATGGCTTGGTGAAAAGGTTTTATGTACAGTCGGGTTGATAATGACCTGACAGATGGTCCAGGAACTTGCCCGGAAATCATATCGTTACACGAGGCCGAGACAGCATCTTCTTGTTCAACCGGAGAAGTTGTCACGGCTGGTGTTATGTGAGGTATATCAAGGACACCGTCAGAAGGCAGAGCATGAGATATGTTTCGTTGTTCCTGTTCTCGTTCTCTCCTTTTGCGTTGAGCTAAAGCCCTATACAAATTTAAACAGAAAAATAAACACAACTAAAATACATGGCTTGGTGAAAAGGTTTTATGTACAGTCGGGTTGATAATGACCTGACAGATGGTCCAAGAACTTCCCCAGAAATCATATCGTTACGCGAGGCCGAGACAGCATGTTCTTGTTCAACCGGAGAAGTTGTCACAGCTGGTGTTATGTGAGGTATATCAAGGACACCGTCAGAAGGCAGAGCGTGAGATATGTTTCGTTCTTCCTGTTCTCGTTCTCTCCTTTTGCGTTGAGCTAAAGCCCTATACAAATTTAAACACAAAAATAAACACTACTAAAATACATGGCTTGGTGAAAAGGTTTTATGTACAGTCAGGTTGATAATTACCTGACAGATGGTCCAGGAACTTGCCCGGAAATCATAGCATTACGCGAGGCCGAGACATCATCTTCTTGTTCAACCGGAGAAGTTGTCACGGCTGGTGTTATGTGAGGTATATCAAGGACACCGTCAGAAGGCAGAGCGTGAGATATATTTCGTTGTTCATGTTCTCATTCTCTCCTTTTGCGTTGAGCTAAAGCCCTATCCAAATTTAAACACAAAAATAAACACTACTAAAATACATGCCTTGGTGAAAAGGTTTTATGTACAGTCGGGTTGATAATGACCTGACAGATGGTCCAGGAACTTGTCCGAAAATCATATCGTTACGCGAGACCGAGACATCATCTTCTTGTTCAACCGGAGAAGTTGTCATGGCTGGTGTTATGTGAGGTATATCAAGTACACCGTCAGAAGGCAGAGCGTGAGATATGTTACGTTGTTCTTGTTCACGTTCTCGTTCTATCCTACTGCGTTGAGCTAAAGCCCTATCCAAATTAAGCCCAAACTAATTACAATTAAAATACATTATTAGCGTATATTAGATGTTCATTTTGAGAATATGGTATATGTTCAATTAAAATACTCCCATTTACATAATCAAGCTCTTCATTTTTGAAATTAACATTTTGAAATTCAATTGGGTACATGATAATACAAAATTAACATGATATCAAGTTTAGCATTAAAAATTACACATTCATTAGAATCTTTGAATTTTTGCTACTTCTATGTGTCCTGAGAATTTTTGAATATATCTGAATTATCTCAATCCTCAGGACACATATATCTGAATATTTGATTAGGATCACTTGAGAATTTTTGCATTCTAGCATTGCTTCTATGATCCTCAGGATACTTTGAATGGTATCAAAATATCAAACTCACAACATAATTAACAGGATATCAAGTTTAGCATTGCATATATATGAGATTTGTGTATAATGCCAATACCCACAACATAAATCTGATTTGTGCATGAGATTTGTGTATATTGGCATTATACACAACATAAATCTGCCAATATTCATCAAAATCATTTTTGAATCCTGGACTATGCCAATATTTATGTGATATAGCTAACTTAAGAAAAATCACAAAAATCTAGAATATGCCAATATTAATCCTAGACTATGCCAATATAAATCACAGAAATCTCATACACAATCTGAGAATATAAACTGGACTAACCCCAAATAATGCCAATATTCATTAACTGAGAATAATGAATAAACTGATATTAATGCCAATATCCATTTTTGAATCCTGGACAATGCCAATATAAACTGAGAAAAACAATGCCAATAGTCAAGTTTTTGATTTGGTTTATAGCAGTTGCACTTTCAGTCAAGTTTCATTCTAATGCAACAGCCATGAATTGGTTTATCTTAAAACTTTCAGTGTATTTTTTTATTGACATATCAAATACATATCCTGATGTATTTTGATATTTTGATACATCATGACTTCAATTCCTATATAATGTAAATAGAAAACAGAATATTCACTTGGTAATGTGAACAACTCACTTGGTGAACATACTTGATTCCTATTTACATGATATTCCTATATAATATGAACATACTCAATTCCTATTTACAGGATATTCCTATTTACTTCACCAATTTTCAATCTTCACCAAGTGAACATACTCAATTCCTATTTACAGGATATTCCTATATAATGTGAAATGTTCCTGTATAATGTGAACATACTCAAGCTTCACCAAGTATAAAAACAATTTTCAATCTTCATACATCATAAAAAACAATTTTCAATCTTCAATCACTCAGTTATCACATATGCTACTGATAATAAAAAATATCAGTAATTATCAAGATTCAATCTTCATACATCATAAAAAATATCTCCAAAAAAATTGAGTATTGTCCTGCAAAAATGAAATTGAGTATGTTTGAGAATTAACTCATAGGAATTGAATGACTAAGGATAATATCTCAAAAATGTGATAAATTTTTGAATATGAAAAAAACAATACTCAAGCTTTCATTTGCAAACTCATTTCTTAAAATATTCTTTCAATTGCAGTTGCAAACTCATTTTGAATATAAAATTCAGTTTATATTGGGTGTATTGACTGAAATATTCTGTCAATTGCAAACTTAATTTCAAACTCAAATTCAAACTCAAGCTTTCCTAAATTTCAAACTCAAGCTTTGTCCTGTCACTCAAACCCAACATTCAAAATTTAATATATGTCCTGTCTTTCAAATTGGATAGAGCTTCATCACCATAGCAAAAATTTGTTTATAGCAATGAAAAAAGGCAAAGTTCACAAAGCTCACCAATTCACAAAGGATGTGATGAAGCCCTCAAACCCACAAAGCTCACCAAGAGCTTATCAAAATGAAAAATCTTATCAGCTAGCTCCCATCCAATTTCATTTCAAGTATAATCAACAGAATACATAATGCTGGAATTTGAAATCTGCACAGGACAAAATTCAATAAGCTTATGAAATCAAGTATGTCAAGCATACAATTCATAATTCACATGACACTTGCTCATTTGAATATTAACAGGACAAAATTCACAGGACAAAATTCAAAATCCACAATTCAATAAGCATACAAATCATAATCTTCACAGGACACTTGCTCATTTGAAATCTTCATGTATAAGTTTATGAAATCAAGTATGTCAAGCATATTCAAAATTTGACCTTGCTCATTTGAAATCAAGTATATATTCAAAATTAAATATATTCAATAAGCAAGTATTCAAAATTTCAGTATATGCAATATTTATATGGTTTATGGCACAATTAATGAGCAAGTAGTCAAAACTGAAATGATTTAATAAGCAAGTATGTAAAATGAGCAAGTATTCAAAATTTTCTTATGGATAACATGACTGTCTCTCAACTCATGTTCAATGAGAATGAACAGGTTGTAGCATTTTCAAACTGGAATATATTTTCAATTTCAGTATCTTCAATTTATTCACCCAGTATATTCAATTTCAGTATATGAAAAAAACATAGAGAAT
This sequence comes from Scilla litardierei, assembly GCA_030789695.1. Taxonomy (NCBI): domain Eukaryota; kingdom Viridiplantae; phylum Streptophyta; class Magnoliopsida; order Asparagales; family Asparagaceae; genus Scilla; species Scilla litardierei. The sequence goes on along the minus strand of JAULAV010007015.1, from coordinate 15,168 downwards.
TGGTAATATTGAGAAAGTATGGAATTTTGCATATGAAAAAAACAATTTTTTCAAAATCATTTCTTAAAATATTCTTTCAATTGCAATTGCACACTCATTTTGAATATAAAATTCAGTTTATAATATTCCCACACAAATTTCCCACACAAAGTTTATATAACTCATTCTTGATTGTGTCTTGGTTGAGTCTGAGTAACCAAGACTTGATTGAGTCTGAGTAACCAAGTCTTGGTTACACAATCTTCATATAACACAATCATGACTTGATATGGAAAACATATTATGAAGATTATTTCAACAATCAAGTCCAGGTTATATGAAAATTATGGGTCTTTGGTTACTCAATCAAGTCCAGGTTATATGAGGATTGAGGTTATATATGAAGATTGAAAACATATCCTGAGTTATATGATTATGTCAACACTCCAAGACTTGGTTACTCAGAATATTGGTTACTCAAAAAATTATGAAGAGTAAAAAATTTTGGTTACTCAATCAAGTCCAGGTTATATGAAGATCACATCATCAAGATGTTTCACCTATATACTCTCACAAAACAAAACAGCATCCTCTCCCATATCCTGTTTCACCAACAAACATTTCTATGATATGTGAAATTGAACTCATATCATGGAATTGAACTCATATACAGGATCAATTACTGTGAACTCATATGAATTCACCCATAATTTACAGGATCAAAATTATACAATATCAAAATTCATAAGGATATCACAACTCATGAATTCATAAGGATATCACAACTCTATTATCATGAATCCTGTTAATTTTGTTATTTTGATTATAGAGGATATCCTTATGAACTGAATTTTGTTATTTTGAGTTGAACTGAATTTTGTTATTTTGTTATAGAGGATATCCTTATGAATTCTGTGCATAAGGATATCACAACTCAAAATTATATAGGATCAAAAATTTGAGATAGAATATCAAAATTCAGTTCATCATTCAAAATTTAACATTCATGATTTATGTGATATCCTGTATATAATTTGATAAAACAAAATTGAACTCATATCATGTGATATCATGGATATACAAAATTGATAAAACAAATTTGATAAAACCTGTGATATCCTTAGTTAAAGTGTATATCAAAATGAGAGGATCCTGTTTACAAAATGAGTTCACCCATATCTCTTTGATACATGATTCTCTATTGAATAAGAAAAAAGTATATCACTGTTGAATATCCAAGTATATCTCATTTTGAATGAAATTTGTAAACATCTTGATAAATTTCATTGAATAACAAAATTATCATCTTGAATGAAATTTCAATGGAATTTTGTTCACATATCTCAATGAGAATTTCAATTCAAAATATTGTAAAACTCAATTTTGTTCACACATCAAAATGATATATTCTCAATGAAATTCTGTAAAACTCAATTTCATTCAAATATCTCAATGAAATTTTGTAAACATCAAGATGATATATTCTCATTGAGTAGATAAAACAAATTTCATTCAAGATAAAACAATTTTGTTCACACATCTTGAATGAAATTTCAATTCAAAATACTGTGATATCCTTATGAACAGGATGGAATAACAAAATTTTTGAACAAAGGAAACTTAACATGATAAAACTATACAGTATTCTCTATTGTATATCCTGTCCCAAAATTCTGTGAAATTTTGTTCACAATGAAATTTTGTAAAACATCACTGTTGAAATTTTGTAAAACATCATAATGAAATCCTGTCCCAAACTTAATTTCATTCAAATATCTCAATGAAATTTTGTAAACATCAAGATGATATATTCTCATTGAGTAGATAAATAACAAATTCAATGTAAGAGGATATGCTAATATTATAGGATATGGTAATATTAGTCCTATACTTTGTGGGTTTCTCAGCATATCCTTTGTGGGTTTCTCAGTATATATGATGTTCAAAAATAGATCCTGTCCCAAACTCAGCTCATCATTCAAAAATTTGTTCACTCAATGGAATAACAAAATTCAGGATAAACTGTTTACAAATACAGGATTCTCTATTGTGATAATCTATCTACTCAAAATGATAAAAAAGTTTAGCATGGACAAAAAACATTTCATTCATGCTCATTGCTCAAGCTCAGTTCCCAATTCATGAAACCTCAATATTCATATCCCAGTTTCTCATTTCATAGGTTGGTTTAAGTATCAAATAAAATTGCAATTCATCAAGCTCATTTTTCAGCAAGCATTTCAGCAATATCTGGGATTGCCCATGCCTGAAAGACTGAAAGCATATCCATTTTGAAACTATAGGACTAATATTAGCATTTTAGCTTGATGGGTTTAAAACTTTAAGGTAAATCAAAAGAGCTTGACCAATTCATGACTGAAAGCCTATCCATTTTGAAACTATAGGACTAATATTAGCATGGAGCTATTTTCAAAATGGGTTTAAAACTGTAAGAATCAATGTATACCAACTCTTGACTGAAAGATAAAGTTTTAAACCCAACTCTTGACTGAAAGATAAAAATTGACTTAAAGTGCAACTGCCATAACTATAAAGAGAAGAGGAAGTAACTCTCACAAATCAGGTTAGTCAACAGGTTATTCATCAAATCACCCTCCCTCAACGAAGAGCATTCATTCTCAACATTTTCTGAGAATGCATATCCTAATTCATTATCTAATAAACCAATTCATTAGTTTATGCATGAATGGATAAATTGGTTTATCCAATTCATGTTGAGAATGTAAATTGGTTTATGAATAAACCAACTCAAATTTTCAGTATTTTGCAAGTTACGAATGTTGACAATGTTGGTTTATCTTTATCCCATTCATGTTGAGAATGTTGACAATGGAGAATGAATGCATATTGTAAGTTTACAGTATTTTGATATTTTGATTCTGTAATATTTTGATGCAAGTTAACTCCATTCAAGTAAATTAAAATACTATAAACTTGAATCAAAATACTGTAATATTATTCAATGGAGTCAACTTGAATCAAAATACTGTAATATTATCCTCCATTGAATAATATGGATTCAAGTTAACTCCGTTGAATCAAAATACTGTAAATTGCCCAAATTTTATCACAGTTAAATTTTGAATATCACAATTATTCAAGTTTGAAGGTTCCTTGAATATCCCAGTTAAATTTGGAGTTAACTTGAAACTTGAAATGAATTTGATGACTTGGCTCATCAATTTGGAGCCCACAATTATTCCATCTGTTATAGGCTCACCAAATTTGGGTATTCCTATAACAAAGTTAACTTGAAATGAATATCCTGTCAATTTTGAATGCATATCCTATCAATTTTGAAGGACATGGAGTATCCCAAAATGGAGTATTGAGCTCCCAAAATGGAGTATTTGGAGCTCAATATTCCAAATACTCCAAATAAATTTTAAACTACAATTGAAAAATACTCCATGTCCTCCCAAAATGGAGTATTTGGAGTATCCAAGCCTATCCAAGCCTTTAATTCAAATGAATTGAAGCATATCCATTCATTTGACAGGATAATATTAATGTAAGTCTACGTCCTCCCAGTTAAATGAATAATGTAAGTTTTAATTGGCAGGATATCCAAGCCTATCCAAGCCTATCCATTGACAGGATATGCATTCATTGACAGGATATGCTTGACAGGGTATGCATTCAAATGAATGGATATGCATTCATTCTCAGGACATTATTTGAAGCATATCCTGAGAATGAATGGATATGCATTCTCAACAATATTTGAGAAAATTTGGTTTATGCTTTATACATTATTACAGTTTTCTAATGAATAAACCAAATGTAAGTTCAAAAAAATGAATGAATGCATAAACCAATGAATGGACTTACATTCTCAACATGAATAAACCAATTTAAAGCATTATCTAATGGATATGCATTCATCCAGTTGGTTTATGCATGAATGGATAAATTGATATGCATTCATTCTCAACATTTTCTGAGAATGCATATCCTAATTCATTATCTAATAAACCAATTCATTAGTTTATGCATGAATGGATAAATTGGTTTATCCAATTCATGTTGAGAATGTAAATTGGTTTATGAATAAACCAAATTTTCTTAAATTTTCAGTATTTTGCAAGTTGAGAATGTTGACATGGATATATTTAATTTGTCATATTTAATTATATTTAATTTGGCATATTATAGTGGTTATGGCATATTCAGTTTTAATTAGCAAAATTCATAGTTTATGAGGTGAGCTAAAGACATTTGAATACCCAAATTTAATTAGCAAGTATTCAAAATTTTGAAAATGGACTGAAAATTATATGAGGTGAGCTTGTCATGGTATGCATATCAATTCAAATTCAAATGCATGGTTTAAGTTCAAACTGAAAATTTGAATACTTCAGTTCTGAAATATGCAAGTATTCAAAATTTGAGAATGAATGCATATCAATTCAACTATATGAGGTGAGCTTATCATGGTTTAAGTTAAGTCCTCCCAGTTAAATGAATAATGTAAGTCTTTAATTGACAGGATATCCAAGCCTATCCAAGCCTATCCATTGACAGGATATGCATTCATTGACAGTTAGATTTACAAATGAGATTTACATCAAAGTTTCCCTCTAATGTGATATCCAACATATGTAAATTTATAAATGAGATCCAACATGTTGTGATGTAAATGATCAAAGTTGAAATATCTCCTTCTATGTGAGAGATTTGTGAGTTCAAGTAAATTTATAAATGATCAACATCACTTCTATGGTTCAAGTAAATTTATAAATGATCAACATCACTTCTATGGTTCAAGTAAATTTATAAATGATCAACATCACTTCTATGGAAATGATCTGAGTTGGGATGTTGGATAAATTTTGAACATCCTTCAAAAAATTTATACCAAAAATTTCAAAATTGATCCTGTTGCAATTCACAGGACATTTTCAAAATTTTCAAAATTTATACCAAAAAGTACAAAATTTGAATGTGTTGAAATTAACAGGATATCAACATTTTTGAAGGAAATCTGAGTTGTGATGTTGATCTAACTCTGAGTTGATCATTTATAAATTTATCCAACATCTAACTCTATGTAAATCACAACATCCTTCAACATCACAACTCACAGGACAATCTAAATTAACAGGATATCAACATCACTTCTATGTAAATGATCTGAGTTGTGATGTAAATTTATAAATCACATCCAACATCACAAATCTCTTATATGAATTTTGAATATGGTATAAATTTAGCAATTCACAGGATACATCACAATTCACAGGATATATGAATTGCATATGTGAAGTAAATCTGTGATGTAAATTGTGATGTAAATCCTGTTATAAATTTTGAATTTACTTGCAATTTACTTGCAATTACAGTATAAATTTGATGTAAATTGCAAGTAAATCCTGTTGCAATTGTGATGTAAATCTGAAGTTGCTAAATTTTCAAAAATCTCAAGTAGCAATTCACAGGATATATGAATTTATATGTAAATCTGAGTTATCACATATGCTAATTGAGATAAATAACAAATAAAAAATTAGGACAATTATTACAAATCTCATATGCTACTTGAGATCAAATATGCTACTTGAGATCAATAAAAAATCACATATGCTACTTGAGATCAATAAAAAATCAGGACAATAAAAAATCTATATGCTACTTGAGATCAAAGTTTATCACAAATCTCCTTCTATGTGAGATAAAAAATCAGGACAATAAAAAATCTCTTAATAAAAAATCAGGACAATAAAAAATCAGGACATGCTACTTGAGATGAATATGAATCAGTTACCTGTAAATAGAATTGAAATAAATACCCTCCACCTTGCAAAAGAAAATGGCTTACGTGAGATAAATTCCAAAATAAAATGTTTTTAAAAAACATGAAAAATCCTAAACGAACTCACCTCCTGCAATGAGGGAGATGATGGCTGCAACGTGAGCTTGAAGCTGAATACATTAGTAACATTATTAACATTACTCAGGACAATTATTAAAATTATGAAGATTACGCAGAAGATTACTCAAAAAATTATTAACATTATGAAAATTATATGAAGGTTGGCGTGTGCTCTTCTTGATGAGGGTTGAAGAAACATACGTTGAGCTACTTGATCTTGGTGTGTGCTCTTCTTGATGTGCTGGTGTGAAGCAGTGGAAATTTCAGGTAGAAGAAGATGGCGAGGAGCTTGCCGGGGCTTAGTTGTGATGTGAGCAATTGCGGGCTAATTTCCCTCTAATATGAGCAACATTTCCCGCCCATTGAAATGTGTTTCCCTCCGATTTTGTGATGTGATCAAAATTTCCCTCTATGATGCAAACGAAAACGTTCATTTGAAATTTTTTTAAAAAAATTATGTTAGGCTGATGTGAGTTCTTTGATAGGCTGATGTGATTTCTTATTTCCATTATCTTATTTCCATTATCTCATACTCAATTTCTCATACCCTATATACAAACTTTATAAATTATAAACATCACACCCAATTACACATAACCAAAACCAAATTCTCCTATCCAATATCTCTTATCCAATATCTCTTATCCATTATCTCTTATACAATACACATATCCACATACAACAATACACATAACCAATATCTCTTATCCAATTTCTCTTATCCAAAAACCCATAATAACATCCCTGTTTTATAATATAGATTATTATATTAACAGTAGATGTATAAAGGTGCCCTTATGCTACAGTGGCCTACGGGATGATGCTACAGACATATGATGATAAGTATTTGCAAATGAATAGTGTATTAAATGCAAACAGTAACAAATGAACAGTAACCCATATTACCAGTACACTATTGTATATTATTTATCAGTTAGTTCATAATTTAACATACTTAGTTATATATATATATATACATACATACATACATACATACATACATACATACATATATATATATATATATATATATATATATAGGAAAAAGGGGATCTAGGGTGCCTCCTTAGATGAAAATCTAAGGAGGTGCCCACATTTCCAGTCATCTCCTACAATTTTTTTTTGGAATTTTTTTATGAGGTTGTTGTTCACATCATGGATGATCAACATACCAAATTTCAAGGGATTCCAATACTTTTTGAGCCACCATTTACCACTTACAATTTCAACGGTTTAAAAACGTGCTGAAAACCCCACGAAGTTGCAAGGGGTAGATGGGGGCTCAAAAAGTATTGGAATCCCTTGAAATTTGGTTTGTTAACCATCCTTAAGGTGAACAATAAACCCATGAAAAAAAATTTCAAAAAAAATGTGTGAAATAAGGGGAAATGGGGGCGCCTCCTTAGATTGAATCTAAGGAGGCACCTTAGGATCCCTTTACCCATATATATATATGTATATATATATATATATATGTACATATATATATATGTATGTACATATATATATATGTATGTACATATATATATATGTACATATATATGTACATATATATCTATGTACATATATAGATATATATGTACATATATATATATATATATACATATATATATATGGGTAAAGTGTTCCTAGGGTGACTCCTTAGATTAAATCTAAGGAGTCGCCCCCATTTTCTCTCATCTCCCACAATTTTTTTGGATTTTATTTTTCATAGGATTGTTGGTCACATCATGAATGATCAACATACCAAAAATCAAGTCATTCCAATACTTTAAAAGCCCCCATCTACCCCTTGCAACTTTATGGGTTTTTCAGCACGTTTTTAGACCGTTGAAGTTGCAAGGGGTAGATTGGGGCTTTTAAAGTATTGGAATGACTTGATTTTTGGTATGTTGTGAAATAAGGGGAAATGGGGGCGCCTCCTTAGATTGAATCTAAGGAGGCACCTTAGGATCCCTTTACCCATATATATATATGTATATATATATATATATATATATATATATGTACATATATATCTATATATGTACATATATATATATGTACATATATATATATGTATATATATATATATATGTATATATATATATATATGTACATATATATATATGTACATATATAGATATATATGTACATATATATATATATATACATATATATATATGGGTAAAGTGTTCCTAGGGTGACTCCTTAGATTAAATCTAAGGAGTCGCCCCCATTTTCTCTCATCTCCCACAATTTTTTTGGATTTTATTTTTCATAGGATTGTTGGTCACATCATGAATGATCAACATACCAAAAATCAAGTCATTCCAATACTTTAAAAGCCCCCATCTACCCCTTGCAACTTTATGGGTTTTTCAGCACGTTTTTAGACCGTTGAAGTTGCAAGGGGTAGATGGGGGCTTTTAAAGTATTGGAATGACTTGATTTTTGGTATGTTGATCATCCATGATGTGACCAACAATCCTATGAAAAATAAAATCTAAAAAAATTGTGGGAAATGGGAGAAAATATGGGCGACTCCTTAGATTTAATCTAAGGAGTCACCCTAGGAACAATTTACCATATATATATATATATATATATATATATATATATATATATATATATATATATATATATATATATATATTTGAAAGGTAAGCGGGTAAATTATATTAAATAACTGTACAAAATACAAAGCTAAAAGTAGTGGTTTCATAGAGAAAGGATAGGACACAGGCGTCGTCACTTCCTACTATGAAACCCCCCACCCGTAGCAAGCTCAACCCTTGTACATAATAATATCCCAATTAGCAAATATATTTTCCTCCTCTTTGCTTCTTGGATCTTCATCTTGCATAGCTACCCGTATGTCCGCAGCAATCTCTTCAAAAAGGCTAATCCTACCAGTCTTCCCATCTTCAAAAATCCTCTTGTTCCTTTCACGCCAGATATGCCAAACCATGGCTGAAAGGGTGGTTTTAGCAAGAAGTTTCAAACCCCCTTTACCCCTATACTTTGATAGAAAATAATTCCCAATTTCCCCAAGGGAAGGAGGGATCTGAGAAAGCACATTTAGCTTCAGCAATGCCCTACGTAATAAGTATTTGGTGTAGTTGCACTCAAAGAAAAGGTGGTCAGTAGTTTCCGGCTCATTACCGTCGCATAAGACACAATTTGCAGGTGCATTGGTCATCCATCTGGCAAGCTTATCTCTTGTTAAAAGTTTATCCCGAAAAGCTCTGAGGAGTGTTAAAGACCATTTGGGAATATGTTTCGGGTACCATACCAGATTTTGATAGGGAAATACCGTGTTTCTACGACGAATCCCTTCCCATGCTTGTTTGAAGGAGAAGGAATCTCCAGGAATCCATTCCCATCGGTCAGGGCCCGGCCTCAAGCTGATGTTGCGCAAAATGCCGCGGACTTGGTTCAAATCCGGGCTATCACTCCACCCGCCCTCCTGCCAATAATCGGCCACTTTGAGATTTGCGCCAGCTGCTGGAACTTCGAAATGCAATTTAAGAGGCCCCCCTTTTAGCCAATTATCCTGCCAAAAAAAAGTATCTCTTCCATTCCTAACAATTCGTTTGATAAGGGATTGTGATGAAGCTCTGCACCGTAGAAGCCGTTTCCAGCTCCCCGAGTGGGTGATGTCCCCTTTAGCTGCGTAGAAGCTAGTAGGTGCCCCATATTTCATGCACATGTGTCTAGCCCAAATGCCGTCAGAATTTAGGAATCTCCAGGTTAGCCTTACCCCAGCCGCAATATTTAACTCTTCCAGCAACCTTATTCCCACTCCGCCTTCGGATTTTGGCTTGCAAATGTCCTCCCAAGCCCAAGCACGGGAATTTCCCAAAATGAACCTCCTACACAGTGATGATATTGATCTCAAGACAGTAAGTGGAACGTGGAAGACTTGCGTCCAGAAAGCCACCATCCCGTAGATTACGCTCCTGACAAGTTCAATGCGTCCAGATATAGAAAGCATCGAAGATGACCATCCTCCCAACCGCTTCTTGCATTTATCAATTAGCCTCTTATAATTTGGGGAAGTAGGGTACTTAATGGACAGAGGCAAGCCCAGGTAAGTAGTGAATGTAGTGGCCAATTTGATTCCCAGAATGTCCGCAAGTGATTCTTTATTCTTCGTCCCCTTACTGAACAATCCAGAACTTTTGTCCCAGTTAACTTGGAGGCCAGTGAGAGTGGAGAATTCTTCTAGTAGATTCTTGATGCCGTTGAAAGAAGTCATATTGGCGCGGCAAAACACAAGAAGGTCGTCGGCGAACAACAGGTGGGATATTGAACCAGAACGCCGCATTGGCAAAATTTTGCGCAAAATGGTAGCTTTATCTACAAGGATAGAGAAGCTCTCCATAATTAAAACAAATAGGAAGGGGGAGAGTGGATCACCTTGGCGTAGACCTCTATTGCTTCCAAAATGACCACATGGAGACCCATTCACCATGACAGAGAAGGTAGGAGATGTAATGCATTCTTTAACCCAGGAAATGAAGGTATCTGGAAACTGAAGCTGCCGCATGAAGAAGAATATGTAGTCCCTGTTCACACTATCGAAAGCCTTCCTGAGATCCAATTTCAAGCAAGCCCTGCTCCCCATAGGGCATCTGAAGTCTCTAATCTACTCATGTGCTAAGAGGGTGCAATCAGCAAGAAGCCTCCCCTTAAGGAACGCCGCTTGGTTGGGGGATACCAATTCATGAATCACCACCTTTAGCCTGTTGCAAATAATTTTGCTGATGAACTTATATAGAACGTTGCAACAGGCAATAGGCCTGTAGTCGCCCAAACTACTTGCATTGGCGTTCTTCGGCACTAGGGTAAGGAATGTATGGTTGACCTGTTTTAGCAGAGATCCAGATCTAAAAAAAGATTTAACTGCATCTGTGACCTCTTCTCCAATAATCTCCCAGTTTTGCTGATAAAAGAACCCATTATACACATCCGGCCCCGGCGCTTTATCTTGGCCGATCTGAAAGACTGCAGCTTTTATCTCCTCTGAAGAAACCCTCCTGCTCAACCAAGCTGCAGAATCTTTTGTTAAGATACGTTTTGGGGCAAGATGTGGAAAAGCCTTTAAGTAATGTTGTTGGTTGTATAACTCCCTGTAATAAGATGGGGCCTCCTCCTTCAGGATATCATAGTGCCTACTACGCATTCCATTAGCATCTACCAGATGATTCAGATTATTCCTGGAGATCCTTGCTTTCATAGCAGTATAAAAAAATTTTGTATTCCTGTCTCCAAGGGATATCCAATCCTGACGGCTCTTTTGTCTAAGCATGTCTTCTTCAAGTTTCATAGCTTGGGCTAGCTCCTGAGTGAGCTTAGAATGCAGGAGTTGGAGGGAGGGGTCAACCACAAGTTGCGGGTTTCTCCAGATTTCTTCAAGTTTCCTCTTACAAAGGGGCACCGAGTTGTTTGCTTGATAATCCTTAGCCCAGGATTTAAGAACCGGCTTTAGTCTTTGGAGATTCCGTACAAGCTGGGTGACTCCTTAGATTAAAGTGTTCCGAGGGTGACTCCTTAGATTAAATCTAAGGAGTCGCCCCCATTTTCTCCCATCTCCCACAATTTTTTTTTGAAATTATTTTTCTTGGGATTGTTGTTCATCTCATGGATGATCAACATACCAAAAATCAAGTCATTCCAATACTTTTAGAGCCCTCATCTACCCCTTGCAACTTTATGTGTTTTTCAGCACGTTTTGAGACCGTTGAAGTTGCAAGGGGTAGATGGGGGCTTTTAAAGTTTTTGGAATGACTTGATTTTTGATATGTTGATCATCCATGATGTGACCAACAATGCTATGAAAAATAATTTCAAAAAAAAATTGTGGGAGATGGGAGAAAATGGGGGCGACTCCTTAGATTTAATCTAAGGAGTCACCCTAGGAACACTTTACCCATATATATATATATATATATATATATATATATATATATATATATATATATATGAGGAGGGATTAAATGACCCCCTATCAAAAATCCTATGCCCCCCATTTTTTCGGAAGATCCGAACCGTTCATCTTGATATCCGCCCTCTAAATACCTGACCCACCAATTTTCAACCCGATCCTATGTGTTTTGCCCGTCCATCAACCATTCGCAAAAGTTCTGTTCATGCGAAACCGTTAAATTTGGGTCGGATGGATGAACGGGCAAAACACATGGGATCGTGTTGAAAATTGGTGGGTCAGGTATTTAGAGGGTGGAGATCAAGATCAACGGTTCGGATCTTCCGAAAAAATGGGGGGCATAGGATTTTTGATAGGGGGTCATTTTTGGGGGTTATTTTTGGGGGTCATTTGATCCCTCCTCATATATATATATATATATATATATATATATATATATATATATATATATATATATATATATATATATATATATATATATATATATATATATATATATATTGAAAAGTTAGTATGAATCTTTATAGAAAGCAAAACAAATGTACAAAATACATATGGTCATGTTTTGATCAGGGGGAAATGCTAAAGAGAGGAGAGGGCACAAGCACCGTCACTCCCAATTAGTATTCACCCCTATCAAACCAATACCAAAACGAAAATTTTACAATGCAAATGGGAGCCCAGATGCACCCAAAGATATCTAGCCGTTGTCTTTAAAGCCCCAGTTCTCCATGGCCATGGCGGAAGTAGCCTCCTCAGGCTCATGGTCTCTAAGGATAATCCTGATGTCCGCCGCTATATCTTCAAAGAGGAGCGTCTTTAGTCTCTCGACCCCCTCGAAAATGTGTCTGTTCCTTTCCCTCCAAATGTGCCAAACCATAGTTGCAAGCACAGTTCTTGCTAGTAACCCCATGGTGTTTTTTCCGGAGAAGTGCCGAGTAAAATAATCTCCAACTTCCGCCAGGAGAGGTTCAATGTGGCCGGTTACACCAAGCTTCAGAAGGCTTCTAGTTAACAAATATTTTGTATAGGCACATCCAAAAAATAAGTAAGAAATGTCTTCTTCTATGGCATCAGCACACAGCACACAACTGGGGTTAATAATGCCCCCCACGCCAACATGCGGGACTTGGTCAGCAATTTGTTTTGAAATGCTCGGAGAAGAGTCATTGTCATTTTAGGCACTTGATGCTTGAACCAAGTAAGTTTAGAGAACTGGAATCGTGGTCTTGTCTCTCGGGCCCCTTCCCACGCATGCTTGAAAGAGGATTCAGTTCCTGAAGCCCAAGACCAACTGTCGGCTATAGTAGTTAGGGAGATACTTGGAAGTAAATGCCTGACCTCTGAGATACTCGTGTCATTGCTCCAGCCGATAGGAGTCCAATAATCTCTGACTTTACGAAGTTCTGATCCTGGAGGGACATCAACCAAATCATTTAACGGCCCACATGCGAGCCAGTTATCGTACCAGAACAAGGTGGCTTTTCCGTCATTCACCGTTCGTTTAATCAGCTTTTTGGAGAAAAGTCTGCACCCCATGAGGAATTTCCATGTCCCTGACTGGCTCACATTACTTTTAGATGCATAAAAAGTCTCGCAGTCTTTGTAATTGCATCTCATATATTTAGCCCATAAACCATCAGTAGTCAGCATTCTCCAGGTTAGCCTTACACCTGCGGCATGGTTTAGGTCGGGAAGTAACCTCAAACCCACACCACCCTCCTCCTTAGGAGTACAAACATCATTCCACGCCCATATTTTCGATTTCCCCCAGATGAAGGACCTGCAAACAAATGTAATTTTCCGGATGATAGATTTTGAAAGTTTATAAACTTCTAGCCAAAACAGTACCATCCCATAAATAACTGATTTGACCAGCTCAATTCTGCCTGAAATGGAGAGTGAGGACGATGTCCAACCCATTATTCTTTTTTTGCATTTGTCTACCAGTCTGGCATACATCGAAGCCTTAGGATAGCAGGAGGAGAGGGGGAGTCCCAGATATTTGGTGATGGAGGAACCCAACCTTATTCCAAGAAGATCAGATAATACCGCAGGGTTTTTGGTACCCTTACTGAAGATTGAAATACTTTTATCCCAATTTATTTGTAGTCCAGTAAGGTTGGAGAAATGTTCCAGAACCAATTTTAGACCAAGGAAAGAGTGCTTATTAGCACGTCAGAAAAGTAACAGGTCGTCAGCAAAGAGGAGGTGAGATATAGAGCCCGTCCTACGCATTGGATGAATGCTTCGTGCCACCATTGCTTTTTCATTCTGCAGGGAGAACGCCTCCATAGTAATAACAAATAAGTAGGGGGGAGAGAGGGTCCCCCTGTCTAAGCCCTCTGTTTCCTTCAAAATACCCCACAGGAGAACCATTTACCATAACAGAAAAAGTTGGAGTAGAGCTACATTCCTGTACCCAACTAGTGAACTTCCTACCAAACCCCATATGGTGAAGGATGTAGTAAATGAATTCCCTGTTGACGCTGTCAAACGCCTTCCTTAAGTCCAATTTAAGGCATGCTCTGGACCCCATAGGGTTACTGAAGTCACGGATTTGCTCATATGCAAGTAAAGCACTATCTGATAAAAGTCTTCCCTTATGAAAGGCAGATTGATTAGGAGATATTAATTCATGGATGACCATCCTAAGTCTGTTGCAAATTACCTTACTTATAATTTTATAGAGGACATTACAGCATGCTATTGGCCTGTAGTCACCTAACTCCCTGGCATTAGATTTCTTAGGCACCAAAGAGAGATTGGTATGATTTATAGGGTGCATGAGCGAGCAAGAGCAGAAAAAAGAGAGAACAGCTTCAATAGTATCCATACCTATGATGTTCCAGCTCTGCTGATAGAAATAGCTATTGAAACCATCGGGACCAGGGGATTTATCCACCCCTATTTGAAACACCGCTTCCTTAATTTCATCTTTATGAATCCTCCTCTCCAGCCATTTGACAGCAGCATTGGTCAGTTTAAACTTAGGACAGAGCTTTGGAAACACATTCCAATAGTGATCTTGATGATACAATTTCTCATAGAATTTAGGTGCTATCATCCTGAGCTCATCTGCTGAAGAAGTCTGGTTACCCTCAGAATCCAATAGGTGACTCAAGTTGTTATGGCCTTGTCTCGAGCGCATTGCCGTATAAAAGAATTTTGAATTTTTATCACCAAGGCTTAGCCAGTTTTTCCTACTCTTTTGACGAATCATTGACTCCTCCATCTCCATTAAACTAGCCAATTTAAAGCTTAAATCCTGCTCCTGCTGTTGTTGGCCAATGTCAGAATTGAGAGAATTGGAAAGCCGGACAGTTTCAAGGGCTTTGCGGTATTGTGTAATGTTGTTATGTTTGAG
>JAULAV010007013.1:0-24977 GCA_030789695.1 Scilla litardierei | reverse complement strand
GCGCGCAAGATCCCCTTGCATAAATTGACAAGATCGAACTCCATTCAATCCCTACGTGCGTAGCCGTCAGCCTCCGTCCTCGGATGTAGGAACCGCAAGATCCCCTTGCATGAACCGACTAGATCAAACTCCCTTCGATCCCTACCTGTGTAGCCGTCGGCCTCTGTCCCAGGATATTGATCACCAATCTTCACGAAAGAGATAAGCCCCAGTAGAATCCACATGAGCCCTTATAAATCGACCTCCATCAATTTAGGAACTGTTTTGGGAAAACAGTTCAATAAAATCTTATGCAGATTTTTCGCCCATATATTTTGGAACTACTTCGGGTAAGTAATTCCATAAATCAAGTAACCATTTAACCATTTCGGGTAAAATGGTTTTTAAACAAATCTTATGCAGATATTTTGCACATAAATTAAGGATCTATTTCTGGTAAATAAAACCAATTAATCTCGGCAAATATTTCCTCCCATCAGTTAAGCAACTAACGAGATTCCCTGTTAAATCAGTTATTTCCGTCATCATTCAAGAATCTATATCAGGTAACAAGTAACAGAAAAATCTCACCCAGATATTTCATTAATCAATTCAAGAACCCCCGGGATTCTAGGCTACAGATTAAATCTGAAATCAGCAAAATAGATCTGAAACCAAAATAGAATTTCGACATACGATCCAGCATCCAGATCCAGCATGTTGTAACTGATGTTGCAACATGACTCACAACATTACCTCTCAACCTATTCAAAACAGTTCTGATTCCACAACCTGAATACCTCAGATCGAGTGCCACTAATGCCAACATATAGTAACAAAAAATCAACCCAACAATCTCCTCATTTGGCATTATGTTGCACAACCCAAGCACGGGCAAGTGCACCAACTACAAAAACATTCTTCCCCTTTAAGCCACAATAAGCCAAAGGATACCTCAAGAAAATGTAGCTGGAGTCGAAGCAGTATAAACATCTGCAGCTTAGCAAGGATCATCCCCCTTACTAGTGATATCGATCACCTCAAAAGAGACAGCCACTTCATTCTGTTTCTGAGACAATAGCTGCTGAGAGATAAGACATGGATGATGAGGATTGGAATGCCCACCTGGATTGCGAGTCTCCAATGGATCTGAATAAATTGCAATAAAATTCCATCACTAGAAGAAATAGATGTCGTGTTCTTGTTGAAACATATAACATAAGCAGCAGGAGAATCAGCTAAACTGTCTTGAGGTGTCGGCTCCAGTGTTATAACATCATCTGTCTGGATAAGTAGCCCAACGATTCTGGTAAGCCTGGTCAATGAACATCTTGTTCAAAACATCAGAAGCAGCAAATAGAGTCGGGGAAGGAGCTAATGCTTCAGGAACGACTCTGGCTTTCTTAGAAGCCAGCGTTGAAGGAGAGGGAGTTAGAGAGCTAGACGGAGCACCATGTCGCTTGGCAGAACTATGACGATGACGACAAGAATGAGGAACTTCCAGGTCAGCAGACATATCAGACGGAACGGGGACCAGATCAGATATAGGATGCTCAGACGTATGAGTAGTTTTAGCATCACCTGGACGAGTGGAAGTGCATGTTGTGTCATGTATTAAAATATGATACAGACATGGACTGTTGAATAAGCAGCTAGATGGTCCTGAGGTGTTGGCTCCCACGTTGTAACATTAGCAGTAACATGACAATCATCAGGGGCCACATGTTCATTAATAAGATAATCTGACACAATGCCATCTGAAGATCTAACCCATATACATGATATTGAAAAAATCGAACCATGTGGATCTGAAGAATCTATAGCAGCTGTCTGATGTGCACCAACACCAACGGATATAGTAGTTGAAAAATCAGAGTCATCCAACATGACTATCTGTTAGTGCACGGATATGAACCCGGTTTGGGCATCCGCAAGCCCGACCCATTTATCATCTGCGACCCATTACCCCCGCACTCTAAGCGGGCTATGACTGAGTCAGGAGAATAGATCAGACGACCGTTGGACTGGCGCCGACATTCAAGGAGGAGTTAATGTGGCCGAGTAAATGGGCAGCCGTTAGCTCGAATCCCGGAGAAGATCGTGCCCTAATCAATGAGGGGTGGTTACGCCTCATCAAGGAAGAGATGTCTATAAATAGGTCGACGGACAAAGTTAATAGGGTTCCATCTGGAAGGTACAAGATCTGATACATAGAACTCTATCTTCTTACTTTACCACTCCATATACGAGCTTGCATCGTTAGTCTAGAGACGAACCTCCGTGGGTTGATCTCAGTTACACCGAGCTCCCTCTTTTTCTTAAGTTCCCCACTAACTTAAGCATCGGATGGGATTTGGTTCGGAACCCAGATCTGATCCCCCTAACGACTCCATGTGGTATACATCAACGATCACTATCCAGTATCGAAGGCCGACGCTTGACTCTCCAACCTCAAATGATCGACGCAACGATCGCTCGTGGGTCGATCGAATTTTGTACCACCCCCAACTACAATCACCCGACCCTGGTTCTTTCAACTAAGGGTCCCACCACAACCGCTGACTAGGCTCCAGCTCAGTGCTCTGAATCTTTGTCAGCTTGACAACTGTACTAGTCAATTTTGGCCTTAACAATTTGGTGCCGTCTGTGGGAAACCACGAGCCGACATCCCCCTCGACGAACCACTCGAGTATGCCGACTCATCTAACACATCCTCCGAGTTTGTTGAGGGATCCCCCAGTGTCAGGATTCCAACATGATAACGGGAGGCCCCCCGCACCCAGAGCTGTCAAACTCCCTCCAAAGTTCCTACGCTGGAGATTGATGACAATTTCTGACGAACTCTCTCTTCTTTCCAACGCATGAGCTTGAAGTCTTCTAGGAGCTTCAATCACCATCTACGATCATCAAATCCACTTCATTTGCTTTCAATGATCTTTGAGTGTCATCCATTGCAAATAGATCTTCATAATAAGCTTAGGCAATGGATTAACTGCAAATAGGGGATTAGTCACAAGTATTTATGTTTGCTCATCATTAACACCAAGTATGGAGAAGTCCAATACTCAACACTGCTGCCGCTGAGGAGACCGTCCTCGATCGCCATCTCGACGCTGATGACCTTGGTTGCCATGTCTGACTTTAGTATGGCGTGGGCTGGTCTCTAAACTTGATCTTGATGGAGGAGAGGGGGAAGACAACTCAAAGATTGCTCGCGTGAAGCTTTTCGATGGTGACAGGGGATGTCGCGACGAGGCTCTTCATCTCGATCAACATCGGGCATTGGCGGCACCGATCTTTCTCTCGCCAGGGTGAACAATGATACATCCATCGGTGCGGCAGCTGGCCAGATCTGGTGGTGCTCTGCCAAGTCCATCCACCTGGATCCCCCGTCAGATGACAGCTCTGGAGGCTCGAAGATCTCTGTCATGATCAGATCTCGGTGACCTCCATCGAGCTCGGCAGACCTGCCCGGTAGCACGATAGGGAGACAAGGTAGATTGGCAAATGGGAGGTAGCTTCATCAGCCAGGTAGCTCGGCATGGATCACGGCATGCATCCTCTTCGATCCTTGTAGCGATATTGACAGGGAGGCGCTCTGTAATCGCCTCGGTTGGGTCGAACGAAGGTGAAAACGGCTCGGCGCCTTGGCGAAATTGTTCGGAGAGGAACGGCAAATCTCCAGAGCCCCTAGCTCGACCGGTCGAGGCAAACTGAGGCTGCCATGCATCAAGCCAAAGAGATCGAGGCTTTGAATCGATTCTCCCCTCAGTCGACAATCTTAGTCGAAACATCTGGTCGATCGCTCCTCCACGATGAGCATCCGACCGTTCCCTCCTCCAGCAGAGCCTCCGGATGATCGTCAATGGCTCCGGATGATCGTCAATCGAAGCCTTCGATCGATCATATACCAGAGATCAATCCTCAGAGCATGACGATAGCTATGCATCAGATCTCGTCGACTCAAGCTTTGAAGCCCATGTGGCGATCGATTAGAATCTGCCTCATCCCTTACAGGGCAAGATCTGAGTTGCCGCACCTTATTCGAGCATCCCCAAGCCTCCTTAAGCTTGGTCCGAGCTCCAGAGCATCAGACGGCGTTGGCGAGGCACCCCGAGCTCCGATCAACCCCGGTCAAGGCATCCCGAGCTCCAATGGACCCAGATCGAGGCGCCAGCTTCGATCGACCTCGAGCTCAGATGAACCCAAATCGAAAGCCGAGCTTCGATCCACCCAGGCAAGCGCCGATCATCTGAGGGTCTGAACGATGTTTGGCAGACGGCGAGGCACCCCCGAGTTCCCCAGATCTAGTCGGCGATCTGCAGATTGGCATAAGAGTTCGGATGGCAGATCTGATCCACCACTCCGTTGCTGGGGATCTTGACCTCGACGTTGTCCCAGACGGAGGGATGATGATGATGATCTTCATGGCGAGGAGCTGGTCGAGGAGGCCATGGCTCGTAAGTTTGCTGTAGCGTTTGTTCTTGGCTGCTCTCGCACGTCATCGAAAGTCTCCATGAACTCCTCTCTCTGAGAGTTGAGATGCGCCTTAATTTTGGACAAATCAAGATCACGCCCATGCTTCTCCTTGGAGATTCTAGACGCGCCATAATTTTGGGCAGATTATATGCACAGATTTTGGACGAGTCTAGATGCCAAAGTCTTGAGGACTGAGATTGGCTCATCCCTTGAGAGCACAGGCCAAGATTTTGGACGACGTCATGTTTGTAGGATCTGCCTCCATAGCGCATTCTTGGATCGAGCCGCAGTAGGATGTGATAAGGTTCATTTGTCTCAAGATCTCGTCGTTTCGTGAATTGGCCTTTCAGCCTTCGATTAGTGGGACCAGTCTTTGTTGGTGTGGTTGACAACGGGGATGTTGACTCGGTTTCCACAGACGGCACCAGATGTTTACGGGTGTTTTCTCACCGCTGAATTATTGACTGGATGGAGGGAGGTCAACACGGTCAAAGGGGACACGCGGGACCTCCAGGATCGGTTGAAGGCGCGTTCGCTCAGTGAGGGACGCGCAGATCCTCGCGTTAGCTTACCGAATGGTAGCCTCGGCAAAGCGACGACCTCTAGATGGTGGACACGAATGGGCTCGGGGACGAGGGTGCTCGGCTCCTACTGTAAAGGCGCTGGGGGTAGCATCGGCGCCGCTGGATCTCCAGGACCTGAATAGACGAGAGAGCTCGTCAGGGGGATCGGACCTTGGTTCCGACCGATTCCCATCCGATGCCAAAGTCAGATCTGGTCTGATATGTACTCGGTGGGATTGGGCTTGGTTCGCGGAGAGACCAAGCACCGATCCTCGGGCCGAGCTATGGAGGAGAGGTATGTAAAGGTGGAAGAAGGTGTGAGAGTGTGTACGAGATACCTCCGTTGTTGATCTTCGAGATCAGCCCCCTGTGGATGACGCAACCCCTCCCCTTTTATAGGCGAATCCTCCTAATAATGTGACATGATGTGACATCATGACCATCATTCATGGAGACGTGCAAATGGGGAAGGGTTGACCCCCACTAATTGCGCCTCTTTGATGAGGGAATGAATGCCATAAACAGGGCCATGATTGGCGAGTTAAGGCCATGAATGTGACTGCCATATTTGGTGGGCCATGATGGCTGGAGTGATGGGCGGCTGCCATATTTGGTGGGCCATGATGGCTGGAGTGATGGCATTGGGTGGTTGCCATATTTGGTGAATGCTTTCTCGATTTGGGTTATGATTTCCTCCACTATGGAAGTGGGCAGTCTGTTGGGCCTTCGTCTTGGGTGAAGAAGCGCGACCCGCCCGTGAGATCCTTGGGCCGGAGCCCAAGGTTGTAGTAGGTTGGTTAACTGGTCGTAGTTGACTTGGCTCCTCCTGGCCCGGTCAAAATGGTCGTATCAATACCTATGTGAGCTTACGTTCTCCTCACACAGGAAGTTAGGTTCTTTCTTTCTCTCCCAAATAACTCCCAAATAACAGAAGAAGCAAGAGGGTAACGTTAGTGGTGAACTTGAGTTTGGTTTCCATTGGTGATTCCAATCTCGATCCGAAGCTTAGTGATTCCTCTTTGATCCTACTCCGCCGAAGAAGGTAATGTGTTCATCCTCCTTGTTTCATTATACAGCAACAAATGTAGATAGCCACTCTCTTTTTAAAAAAAATCAAATATGTATGAATCGAAGGACGACCTTAGACTTGTTTTGTTGTGTTCAAGCTTCTTAAAGAATGAGAGAAACTCACATTTATATTAACTTACAAAACACATTAAAAATTAAAACTTGAAGAATAAAGAGGATGGAAGTGGATGCTGACCAGGGACTATCCCATCTGTTAGTGGAGAACCTGATGGAGCATGAATGGTTATGTTATGAACCTCTACGTTGCTGCAACCAATACAAACACACGCACCATCGCTCATTATTTTCACTTGCTTGAAAAATCAACAGGAAACTAGAATATGTAACTTACCTACAGTAGACCGGATGAATGCTCCATGCTCCAAAAAGGCGAGTTCAACAAAGTGAGATTTGAAATCACAATGTCTGTGGAACTCACAAGCTCCACAAGGT
The DNA here is from genome assembly GCA_030789695.1 of Scilla litardierei. Taxonomy (NCBI): domain Eukaryota; kingdom Viridiplantae; phylum Streptophyta; class Magnoliopsida; order Asparagales; family Asparagaceae; genus Scilla; species Scilla litardierei. The sequence goes on along the minus strand of JAULAV010007013.1, from coordinate 18,435 downwards.
GAGGACGGCTATAATTCAAGCTATGTGAATTGAACCACTCCCACCAAACAGAACCCTGACCATCAATAGTTCCATTATCGCCTGTTACAATGAGAGATGAACAATTCAAGATAATGGTGAAATTCACGATAGCAAGAGCGAAACAACTAGGATGGTAGCTATTCATGCATGTTATGACTACATCCGTTAAGGTGCATCCATTTATCAAGCTCCGGTGCCTCCCCGCCGGTACTTCTATTCCACGACCGTATGAGGGCAAGGGGTCAACTAGAGGCCACTGAGCTGAACTCGAAAAAAAATATTTGTTCATCACACACTAAATCTCTTTATGTTCGTTTCAATAAGTAATAACACATAACAATGAAATGATGATTAAGTTACCAAAATGTCCGGTGGGTACATTTCTCCTCAACCAGGTCACACTGTTCAGCATAAGTTGGTATAAGTAATGAGCCAAGTCTAAGTTCAGCAAATGGCAACTTATTTCTAATATCGCCTCAAATTTTCGTTAGTCTATGTTAACCATTGATTATGGGACTACATTATTTGGAAACAACAAATGATTTCATTTAGTATTGTAAACTAAAATCACTTTTATTATTTGAATCCATGTTAGCTAACAGTTGTACACCATTGGAGGCATATTATGCTTCATTGTCTATTGACTAATAATGCAGCACCATCGGTACCTGGGTTGGGGGGTTTTCTGCCTTCTAGGGTTTTTGTTCTTCTTTAGGGGCTGAGCTGCACGCCATCCTTTTAGGCATTAGATGGGCTTGGAGTAGGGGATTTAAGAAGATTATTTGTGGGTCTGATGCATTGGAAGCGGTCAAGTTGATTGAAGAAGGGGAGGTAGTTTTACATCCCCTCGCAGCACTAGTACTGGGTATTAGAGAGCTGAAGGAGAAGCAATGGGCTATTCGCATTCATCACATCCGAAGGGAGGCTAATTTTGTGGCTGATGGGTTAGCAAAATTGGGTGTTCAGCTGGAGGTTAACTTCATGGAGTTACAGCGTGCCCCTGAGTGCATTCTGAAGGCACTGGCTGAAGATGTACTGGGTGTGGGAGTTGAGAGAGGGCACAGGTTGACGTAAGCTGGGGTTTTGATGTTTTAGTTTCATTTTAATCAAAATAATAATAATAATGCAGCACCATCTACTGCATTTAAAAGGCTAAAATTAAGCTATTATCCTCGTAGCAGTCAGTGGCAGCTAAAATGTGATAGGAACTGGTAATAACTACCATAACAATGAGCGATGACATAATGCAGTGGAAGTAGATTTTTGATGCTGGTAGGGAAAACACCTGACTGCCAAGGAAACGGGCATCTTTTTCCAAAAATAGAGTGAGATGGCTGGTGAGGTTGAAACTCCCAGTGAGCCACCTCCCCTTGGGGACATATAGCTGAGCTCCGTCCTTGTCGGCAAACTATCTCAGATAGAAGACGGCATTCTGAAAGGCGACCGTGTTGAGGGACACGCCGTCCCCAACGGCGCCAAACTCCAATATCGAACCGTTATGCGGCCTAGGAGCCAAGCACCAATTATGGTTGCATTGCTCATCACCATCACCATTGCCGTTTCCTCTAAGGGCCTGTTCTTTTTGTTGGAAATATAATTGGGAAAGTTGGGAAGGTAGGAATCTGAGGAGAGAGAAATTGATGTGTAGTGTGTTCTTTTGGTGGAAAGTGGGGTTGGATTGTGGAGTTGGAAAGTTGAGGTTGGTCCCTCTCCGTGTAGTTTGTTCTTTTGGTTGTTGAAAGTTGGAGGTGGAAAGTTGAATTGTGAGGTGTGGTGAACCTAGGTAAGGTTACCTCCCTAAATAAATTGAGCTCATTTTGTGGTATTTTTTGAATGTGCAGTTCCAACAAAATAACCCAATACAGCAATCCCCGATGCAATACCAGCATGAAACGGATATACAAATGCCGAAGCCATGGACCCAAATCCCCTCATTTCAGGTCTAAATCCCCCACACCAATGCAGCTACATAATAAAAAATAATAAAAACTGAAAACACCACAGGCCATACAGAAATGAAAATGATATACAAAAAATGAAATTTTCTCGTACAAAATTGAAACTGAAAAACCAGCATGAAACAGATATACAGAAATTGAAAGCAAGACATTATGACAACATAGAGCATGCAACAAAGAGCAGATAGGGATAAAAATAAACATACTGGAATATAAACATAGTATTTATCCAAAATACAATGCCATAATAAAAACCGTAGTAATTATACAATAAGTTGCATACACAGCTCAGTCGAACTTGTTGTATAACAGGAGTAACAGAATAACCAGAACACCACTGAGAGCCCCCAAAACGAACTTAAGTGATATGAACACGGATAGTATGATATCCAGTTTATCCTTGCAGATAGCAAAATGGTTGACACCCGTCTCCAACCGCCCAACTATCTCCAACAGCCTCCTCTCAGACAAAGGGCTCGAAGATCGTTCTAATCTAAGCCCTCTTTCATTAGCATCCATAAGATGATAGATAACATATGTTGACCACGAACTGTGAGGGGCGTCCTTCCATTCGAAGAACTTGCATCGGTTGACTGAAGAAGTACAGCTCCAGAAGCGTCTGCATGGGTTGCTTCTGGTCCATGAAGTCTGCCTGGGCACCCTCATCCCAGAGTAGCACGTCCTGCAGTCAGCAACATCTGAATCCAACTCATCATGTGGCGCATCATGTGGTCTGTATCGAATAGAATCGCTCGATCCTAAACTCATTTGTACCTAGACAATCAAATAAATAAACACAATTAACGAATAATAAATTAAGAATAAAAGAAATGAATATGAAGAAAACTTGGCTAAAAAGCGTACCTACGTAGAGATATCTACCGCGTATGTTGACAACATCTTGCATAAATCATCAGTCACAAAGATATTAATAATGGATACATGGAGGATATTATTGTATCAGCACAAAGTTATGAGAAAAAAGTTCATTTGTAAAAAGAACAAAGTTATGAGAAAAAGTTAAGCAGGCAGCATGAATACAAGGAGGCATGAGTTTTGCTAAAAGGTAACATGTTCATTTGTAAACCTCATAACTTTGTATGTGCATGCAGTTTGTGCATGGTCATCAACTTGACAGATTTTCACTGCAGGAATGATTTGGAAATTACAAGAACAGAATGGATACCATATGCACTAAGGACAGAATTGGATTCCAAAGCTCAAATCAATTTCAGCTAATATCTAATAACAGTATGGAAATTAAAAGAACAGAAAATTTTAGAACCATCTGCACTGAGGATAGAACATAAATATACATTATAGATACCATCTGCACTAAGGATAGCATATGTCTCAGTAAATTTTAGAACAAATTAATAAGACTACTTTTGCAATGGAATGACATGGATAACCATTTATTGCTCATAGGCCATTGCCTCAAACTTTAGAACAAAATACAGTTAACAGCATTGAGACATGTTTGATCAATATTAATGTGAACTTCAAGTGACGAAAGTAGAGTGAGCATCACCACCTTGATTCATGAATAGCAAACTTCATGATTGATACATACCAGGTGAAATACCAAGCATAATAATAAACATAGAAAAATGGGAACTAAAATGAGACCTCATGCAGTGTGTGCATGGTCATCAACATGACATATTTTCAATGCAGTAATGATTTGGTAAGCCCAGGCAAAGAAGTACAGTCATAGAATTAGCCTGGCTATAAGCTTTATCCAACAACTATATTAACTCCACTAGATGTAGTGTGTGCCCTGGCAATCAACCCCTGTTTTTTCCAAAGCATGTTACATGCCTAAAGAGCATGAAGTATGACAAGGAATAGAAGCAGCATGGCTATAAGATTTATCCAACATTCCTCATTAAGCTCATATAGATGCAAATGAAAATGTCTAGAAACCCAACATATTGGATGCCAGCATAATGCAAGGAAAAAATGATGCCAACAGACTGCAAGGAAAAAAATGCAAGGAAAAAAACTGAAAGAAAAAAATGATGCAAACTTACTGCAAGGAAAAAAATCAATTCTGAATTACAAATGACATCAGATAACTGCAAGTAAGCAAATCATTTCCCTTATTGACTGCAAAAAACTGCAAGGAAAAATTTGATGCCAACATAATGCAAGGAATAACACGCACAAAACTGCACCATACTCCAAGTAAAAAAATCACAAAGGACATCTCATGTCTTTACATTCTAACAGCAGCAAATCACATTGTTCCATCAAATACTCCCCAGTCAATGATGCCTAACATATTGGATGCTGTAAGGATCGCCTTACCCTTGCAATACTAACAACACACACTAGAGGGGGGTGAATAGTGTAATGGCAATAAAATTGTCCAATTAAAATTTAACTTGCAAATGCGGAATTATAAATGCAAGAGGAATTAAAAGACACAATCAATCCAAACGCAAACACACAGTTTTACCCTGGTTCCCCAAACTTGGGTACATCCAGCCACACCAATATTTACTATATTCTCACACAGAGAAGTGAATACAAATCTCACAAGGAGATACCCCACAAAGAGGATTTATGCCCTACACAAGGACCCAACCAATCCTACACGAGGATCAAGACTCCCACACAGCGAATCACTAACTCTCACTCAGAGAATTAGTGTTAGCCCTACACTAGGACACTAAACTCCCACAAAGAGAGTTACTCCCACAAAGAGAGTTTCCTAAGTCCCACAAATAGACAACCTCCCACAAAGAGAGAACCTCCCACAAAGAGAGAAAGTTCTAATTCCCACAAAGAGAATTAGAGACACAAATTACACCAAGTAAAATAAATACTCTTACATATGCCTTGAGATGATTACTCATGAATGGATGCAAGGCATGGAAGAGGATCTCCTAGTGTTGGGATATGCTTGAGAGCACTTGGATGATTTCCCTTGAGCTGGACTTCAATGCATGAAGATAGATGAATGTTCAATTGAGGGAAATGAGGAAGCTTGAGAGTTGCTTATTGATCTCTTGAGATTTTCTATAGAGTCAAGAGTTATCAAGTGTTGTCTAGAGTTCTCAAGTGAAGGCAGCATACTCAAATATATAGGAACCACATATCAAGCCCCAAAACCCAAAGAAACAGCCAAAGAAAGAATTCAGCAACGGCTAGAAACTGGGCGAAAACGACAGGAACAGTCGACTGATGATCAAAAGACAGTCGACTGATCAACGGCTAGAAAATATCCAACGGCTATAATCTGAGCCAGGACAGTCGACTGATGAAGTCAATACAGTCGACTGACATGCGCCTGTTAATCCTTCAACAGGCGACTGCTGCAGGGGATGGAACAAAACAGAGAGCTACACTCTTTCTCCAATTCTTCGCACAGGCGACTGATGTTAATACTACAGTCGACTGTCAAATAGTCAGGCGACTGTACATTCTTCATCAGTCGTCTGCAGTATAAAATGGAGAAACAACAGAGAGATGCAGAGAATGCACTTACGCTATACAGGCGACTGATGACCAATCTCCAGGCGACTGTAAAAATACAGGCGACTGTAAACTGATCGACAGACGACTGTGCATAAAGCTCAAGTTTGAGTCAATTGAAATGTTGACTTGAGCTGTGTATGTCAGACGACTGTAGAAGGATCTACAGGCGACTGGAAATCACCCAGTCGACTATGTTTACATCAGCAGGCGATTGACAGAAAGCCAGAGACTCCAAATGAGTCTTTGGACAGAGTGAACCTATTGGGTTGGATTCTATGATAATCCTAAGGCTCACTAAGATGGTTATATGCATATGCATAAATGAGTAAACCATCTAACAAGGCATTACATTAACCCGAGACTCAAAAGAGAGAGAAAACAATAAAGTAAATTACATGGATTACAATGCTTTCCTTAGAGTCTAAGTCTTCAATCTTAATGCCTTGAATGCTCTCCATCATCTCCAAGCTTTGGCACTCCTTGAGTCCAAGCATTGGTCCTTCTTCACATGATGTCCATCCTTGCACCAAGTGATTAGTCTCCAAGAAAGATATTTTTGAGATAAAACTGAGAGACTAAAACATGAGAGTCATTAGCAACAACATAATGTTCTTCACATGATGTCCATCCTTGCACCAAGTGATTAGTCTCCAAGAAAGATATTCTTGAGATAAAACTGAGAGACTAAAACATGAGAGTCATTAGCAACAACATAATGTTGTGATCATCATCAAAATAAGATTGGTATAAAACACCAATACTCAACAATCTCCCCATTTTTGATGATGACACACATTATGTAAAGTACGAAGTATTAAAGCACAATGCTAATGAGCTCCCCCTACTTATATGCACCAAATAAACAATGAGCTACACAAAGGTAAATATTCATAATACCAACTGAAATCAAGGTGACATATAATAGGCATGGATTACATAAACCAATTGTAAACCAATTGTAAAATACAATATCATGCAAACATGCAAGGTTTATCTAATCCCATATATCTCTCCCCATAGATATATCTCTCCCCATATGCATATGAATATATCTCCCCATATATATTTACATAATGCATATATCTCTCCCCCTTGACATCGTCAAAAAGGTGGACAACAAAAATATCCCCCTTTTTCATTTTAACCATGATGTGACAATATGCAAGAAAATAAAGATATGTATGATACCAAATTTAAAAATTTAGTGCGTATCAATTCAATATCCCATGCTCCCCCTAGATCATAGAAATGGTCAACTTTTGACTTCTATGATCTAATACCAATTATAATTAATGGAGCCATGGGCCTAAAGTGTATCAAAGCAATAGATATGGAAAAATCAAGCTTCAAAGATACACAAAGAATATTACCAAAAACAAATATATCATGAAACACGTTGGCAATATACAAGAGGTTTGGTTTGAGATCAAAAACAACCAAATGTGAATAAAGATCTTAAATAACCTCCGAAATGAGAGTTAAAATATGTCTTAAAATACTTTAAACATATAACATATTAACTCACCCATTGACATACACATGGATCAAAAATGCATGCATGTCAACAAACCCCAAGGTCCCCATTTTCATGAAAAATAAGTTTGAAAATATTTTCAAAATCATGAAACACACAAAAACAATGGGTATGCTAAAAATAAACATTCAAGAACAATACCCATGCAATATGCAAATGTGTGAGGAACCTAAACATTAGGCAACCAAACCCAAGAGGAGTTTGATTTCCTAATGTAATCACATGAGGTGATCACATCTCTAACTAGAGAGTTGATGTAGTTATCCCTCTCTTGCACACTAAGCTTAGTGGGAATCCATAATCTCAAGGATTTCATAGGCAAGGGTTTTGCCTTTGCAAGAGGGGGGATGTGGCATGCTTAAGTGTATTAACGAATTTCTTGGCATGCAAAGAATAAGGTATTTGCTTCTTAGCAAAAAATGAAGATTTTTCATTCTTCCTTATTACCTCGTGATCTACATGCTTCTTGTTGATGTTATTGTTGTACAAGAAAGTATGGTGATTCTTCTTAGGTGCTTTAGCAATATTTCTTGTATTTGCACCATAAGAGGAATTAGAGGTAGGTTTGGGAACCACATTTTGAATATAACCCAAACCTCCTCTATGATTTGCCGAATGTTGTTTTTCCACCAAATCATGGAGTGAATCCCTAGAATACACAAAGCTTATGAGCTTACGGGATTCCTCTTCACATTTCAACGTAAGTTGTTAAATGTGAGCATCTAAGCTAAGGTTTTGAGCAACAAGTTTTTCATTTGTAAGGCTCAATTTCTTAACTTGAGAGAGAAGTGTGTCTCTCTCACTAGTGTCATAAGCATGCCTTTCATCATGAATATTTACACTAGAAAATTCTAAATCATGTACCCTACTCATAGCATTATCAAGTTTAGCCTTCATTTTATTATATGAGTCGATGCACTTACTTGCCAAATTGGAGGCCACATTTAGGCGGTATTCAAGCTCCTCATAGGATGGCTTTTCCTCCTCAGCTTCCACATCACTTTCTTTCCTGACTTCCTCGTCGCTTTCCTCCTCGCTTGAGCTTGACGAAGACTCTTCCCCATTAGCCATGAAGCAACTTTCTTCTTTGGAGTTGAGCCATGTCCCTATCTCTTCATCTCTAGAGTTAGATGAAGTTGATGAAGAATCATCAAAGGCAACGAGACACCTGTGATCGTGCTCCTTGTCATCCTCTTCTTCATCATTAGATGTGTCCCCATCGGAATCATCAAATGTGCCGATAAGTCCCTTCTTTTGGTTCTTGACCTCGGACTCAGCTTTCCAATGTTTCTTCCCTTTACCCTTATAGGTATCTATGGTGGGTTTGGAAGGGCATTCGGTAGCAACATGACCTTTTCCACTGCAGTTGAAACAAACCAACTTGTTAGACTGAGAGACAAACTTGGACGAAGACATAACTTGATTGTCCTTGAGGAATGCCTTGAAATTCTTGAATTGCTTGGCAAGCTCGATGTAGTCATCGTCGCTAAGATCTTATTCATCTTCACTTGGAGCTTCTTGTTGGAACTTCTTTTTCCACTTGAAAGACTCCTTCTCACCATGAAGAGCAACACCTTTTTTCTTCTCGGGCTTGGTTACTGAATCTCTTCCTTATGTTGAAGTAACACTTCATGAGAGATCTCCAATGTATGCCAAATACTATTGGCCGATTTGCACATAGAGATGCGATCGAACTCATCCGGAGTGAGGGCGCAATGGAGTACACACATAGCCCTAGCATTGACTCTGATCGAATCCTTCTCAGCTTTAGTTCTCGAGGCCGCAGGTGAAGTAGGCTCCTCAAAAGGCGACTCTATAATGTCCCAAAGGTCGTGACCCTTTAAGTAGACCATCATCTTGATCTTCCAACTAGGGTAGTTGGTTTCGTTTAAGAGCGGGGGTCGAACGGTTGAGTGACCTTCTTCATGGAACGCGGATGTAGCGTTGAATGCCATAGTTGCAGTATGCTATAACCTCGCTCTGATACCAATTGTAAGGATCGCCTTACCCTTGCAATACTAACAACACACACTAGAGGGGGTGAATAGTGTAATGGCAATAAAATTGTCCAATTAAAATTTAACTTGCAAATGCGGAATTATAAATGCAAGAGGAATTAAAAGGCACAATCAATCCAAACGCAAACACACAGTTTTACTGTGGTTCCCCAAACTTGGGTACATCCAGCCACACCAATATTCACTATATTCCCACACAGAAAAGTGAATACAAATCTCACAAGGAGATACCCCACAAAGAGGATTTATGCTCTACACAAGGACCCAACCAATCCTACACGAGGATCAAGACTCCCACACAGCGAATCACTAAATCCCACTCTGAGAATTAGGGTTAGCCCTACACTAGGACACTAAACTCTCACAAAGAGAGTTATTCCCACAAAGAGAGTTTCCTAAGTCCCACAAAGAGACAACCTTCCACAAAGAGAGAACCTCCCACAAAGAGAGAAAGTTCTAATTCCCATAAAGAGAATTAGAGACACAAATTACACCAAGTAAAATAAATACGCTTACCTATGCCTTGAGATGCTTACTCATGAATGGATGCAAGGCATGGAAGAGGATCTTCAAGTGTTGGGATATACTTGAGAGCACTTGGATGATTTTCCTTGAGCTGGACTTCAATGCATGAAGATAAATGAATGCTCAATTGAGGGAAATGAGGGAGCTTGAGAGTTGCTTATTGATCTCTTGAGATTTTCTATAGAGTCAAGAGTTATCAAGTGTTGTCTAGAGTTCTCAAGTGAAGGCAGCATACTCAAAAATATAGGAACCACATATCAAGCCCCAAAACCCAAAGAAACAGCCAAAGAAAGAATTCAGCAATGGCTAGAAACTGGGCAAAATGACAGGAACAGTCGACTGATGATCAAAAGACAGTCGACTGATCAACGGCTAGAAAATATCCAACGGCTATAATCTGAGCCAGGACAGTTGACTGATGAATTCAATACAGTCGACTGACAAACAAGACAGGCGCATGTTAATCCTTCAGCAGGCGACTGCTGCAGGGGATGGAACGAAACAAAGAGCTACACTCTTTCTCCAATTCTTCGCACAGGCGACTGATGTTAATACTACAGTCGACTGTCAAATAGTCAGGCGACTGTACATTCTTCATCAGTCGTCTGCAGTATAAAATGGAGAAACAACAGAGAGATGCAGAGAATGCACTTACGCTATACAGGCGACTGATGACCAATCTCCAGGCGACTGTAAAAATACAGGCGACTGTAAACTGATCGACAGACGACTGTGCATAAAGCTCAAGTTTGAGTCAATTGAAATGTTGACTTGAGCTGTGCATGTCAGACGACTGTAGAAGGATCTACAGGCGACTGGAAATCACCCAGTCGACTGTGTTTACATCAGCAGGCGATTGACGGAAAGCCAGAGACTCCAAATGAGTCTTTGGACAGAGTGAACCTATTGGGTTGGATTCTATGATAATCCTAAGGCTCACTAAGATGGTTATATGCATATGCATGAATGAGTAAACCATCTAACAAGGCATTACATTAACCCTAGACTCAAAAGAGAGAGAAAGCAATAAAGTAAATTACATGGATTACAATGCTTTCCTTAGAGTCTAAGTCTTCAATCTTGATGCCTTGAATGCTCTCCATCATCTCCAAGCTTTGGCACTCCTTGAGTCAAAGCATTGGTCCTTCTTCACATGATGTCCATCCTTGCACCAAGTGATTAGTCTCCAAGAAAGATATTCTTGAGATAAAACCGAGAGACTAAAACATGAGAATCATTAGCAACAACATAATGTTCTTCACATGATGTCTATCCTTGCACCAAGTGATTAGTCTCCAAAAAAGATATTCTTAAGATAAAACTGAGAGACTAAAACATGAGAGTCATTAGCAACAACATAATGTTGTGATCATCATCAAAATAAGATTGGTATAAAACACCAATACTCAACAATGCAGTATACATATTGGATGCCAGTAAGGGCTTGTTCTTGTTCAAGAAAATTGGATTGTAATCCTAATTTGAGCACTATTCCGACACTATGCAACACTATGCATAGTTGTGCATATTGGATCTCATAGTTTTGCAAGAACATATATGCAAGAACATATATATTGCCCTCAGGAAACATGTTTTTATTCAAAATCCCAACTAGGTTGCTGGCAGATGGATATATGTTAGCACATCATTTAAAATTGAGTAACAAATTTAGGAGACAATGATCAAAAATACCCCAATTCATATCAAAAGCACTTCAATCATTATAGGGGGATTTATTTTTATGGAATTCACTCCCATTGGTGAAGACATGAACCATCAAGCCAACCTTCCAATTAATTGGGATTATACATATAAATGTATTCTTTTTCAAGTATTCATCATTGGGCTTGGGGATTAAAAAAGAAAGCAGAAGCAAAAAATGCCAACATGCTGCAATCTAATTATAAGACATGAGATGTTCAAAAAAAGGCCAACATGCAGGCAAGCACATATATGCAGAAAGATTGCAGTCAAAATGGAGAAAAAATGGAGCATTACTAACTAAGATCCACCAAAACTCCAACTAAACATGTTGATGCTCTAGCAATTGAGGGATAAAAACAATACAATACCCAACCAACATATTTGATGCCAGCATATTGCAAGGAAAAAAATGCAAGGAAAAAAATGATGCCAACAAACTGCATGGAAAAAAATGCAAGGAAGAAAACTGAAAGGAAAAAAAATGATGCCAACATACTGCAAGGAAAAAAAACCAATTCTGAATTACAAAGGACATCAGATAACTGCAATGCAACAAATCAATTCCTCTCTTGACTGCAGAAAACTGCAAGAAAACATTTGATGCCAACATAATGCAAGGACAAACATGCACAAAACTGCACCATAATGCAAGTAAAAAAATCACAAAGGCCATCTCATGTCTTTACATTCTACCAGCAGCAAATACTGCACAGTCACTGATCCACTTCCCATTCATTGATACAATGCCCAACCATTTACAGCCAAGTCCCTGATACACTGCACATTCTCTTGCAAATGATACACTAGCAAAGGAAACACTCCATAGGCACTGATACAACAAAACAAACACTGCCCAGTCACTAAAAAAACCCCAACATTGTTGCAATCACAAAAATTAATAAACCCACCTACTTAGAAACTGAAATACACAAACTGACATACCCAGTCACTAATAAACCCACCAACTTCTCCTGCACCCATCTACTTGGCTCATCAATCCAAGTCAAATGGTGAATCATCTCCATCATCACCTACCCCATCTTCCTACATAGACTTTTGAATCATCTCAATTTTCTTCTTAAAGATTCTCCTACGAGACTCATCAGGCTTAGCCACAAAATTACGCCCCTCACGCTAATTTGCTTCAAGATAATCATATACTAGATTTAACATAGTGGTTGGATACTCCTTGTAAGCATACAACGCAGCCGATAGCTCTTTTGTCCAATGGCCCGAGGAGGTCTCAATTGCTGTGGCTACCTTCTCTAATGCGTCATACAGCATATCCATCCTATCGGGGCCGCCTTCGATTGTATCCCGTCTACGAGGTTTCTTCCTCCCCAAAGATGGCGGGGTAGCATGGCTAGGCCCGGCTTGAAAAGTTCCCGCCGCTCCCGAAGGTGGGATGTCATGGGGGACATCAGATTGTGGGGTACGTGCCGAAATTGAATCTTCCACTTCGACTTCATCTGCTAGGCCTCCAAATTGTTGGTAAACGGACTTACGAAAACTCCCCTTGGCTGCGTCATCGCCTATTACGATATACAGATCGTCCAACCAAGGCAACGGTTGATTAATATATGGTTTCAACCTAGGGTTTGCCTGCATGAAAATTACAATGTATATTAGGGAGGTTATAGTAACAAATGGGATCAATATAAACTTGGTCCCTAAAAGGTAGAAGTGAATACAGCGGTCCAAGGTGCATAAATTTCTTCATCCAACACTATCATCTGCCGCTCAGGACTCCATACAGCACCACTTATCTCGAGGCATTTGGTCACATTGGCAAGGCGACGTTGCAACCCTTTCATATTGCATCGACTGCTGGCAAACCCAATAGGACTAATAACACCTGAAAATATGAAACTCCTTTGAGATACAACATATAGCATTCATGTTTTCTCTAGAAGTATACAAGTATATAGAACAGGAGATGCTACGAAGATTTTAAAATTCTGAATTTTAGAGGAAAATGATTGAGTGAGCAAAAAAAAATCTAACAATTCTAGACTAAGTAACATGGAAATCTCAAGTACTACAGTGCTAAAGGGAATAAACGGGCAATTCCAATGAAACAAACGGAAGCATATTTTGAGCTAGCATGATAAAGAACACAGCAAACAGCCTACCAAACAACAAAAAAGTATCAAACTTTGTGAGCGCTCGTATGAGTAAATGTCTCAAAAAAATTGACTTCCAATCCAATTGGGCAAAGATCTACAGTAACCAGATCACAGAAAAACTCTACTCGGAATGAACAGAGACATAACAGAGATTGACCCAGTTCTTAAAACAGTACTTTTTAAACTAAAAATGGGTCGAAAGAAATAAAATTAAAAAATCGAATAAAAAACGCACTTACTAGCCTCTTCATGAGCCCTCAACAGGAGAGGGCCAGCGCCAGGAAAGAAGCAAGCCTGCTCCCAGCTCAGAGAGGAGGAGGAGGAGGAGAGAACTTATTGCTGAAAACAGAAAAATAGAGAAAAGCAGGGGGGGGTTAAAAACAAATCCTTCGCCCGTCACAATATTACAGACTAAACGTCTCCACATCATCAACAGCTAAAAACAGCCCGGTTACACTCATACATACACTCCTACCATGAAAATTAATTATCAATCATTAACGTTAATGGTGAATATAATCACAGGTTGCTTAATGTGAGAAACGTGGGATATAGGTGTTTTATCAGTTAAGAATCGATGCATATTCGCATCGTGACATGATGTATTTCCATCTCTTATTATACCATCACAAGTTTCTTTCATATATGGTAACGTGACGTATTTTTCGCTCCAGAAAATATGGATACAAAAAATATATCTCATTCGAATTTCTGTACATTAATGAACGAGAGAGATCTCTTGGATGTTAATATGTTAACAATGATTCTCGAAAAAAAAAAATTAAGGAGTGAAAATTAGTTATGTACCTGTTTTTGCGAGTGTATGTTCTTGTCTTCGGGAGAGGTGGGAGCATGGGAGCGCGTGCCCCATGTGGGATGCCATGGAGGAGGTGGACCCCACTTTCAACCATGGCCGCCGATGCTAGCCTGGCGTTCCCTCTCTCTCCTCTTTTGACAGAACATTGTCATCCCCCCCCCCCGCTCTACAGGTTGTGCGCCAATCGTCTGTGATACGAGAACAAGGGAACACGATAACTACGTGTGGACGAATTACACGCCGGATAACATTGGAGGTGGATGTTTGGGACGTAGCCACGTAGGTGCTTGCCTGCAGCGGATCCGGCTGTTATCGTAGATGCGACTCATTTCCCTTTCCCTTTGGGTTTCATTGACTTTTTGTACTCGGGTTCACACGCGGTTTCCTGTTACATGAAAGATCTGAAATGACGAGAACGCCCCGCCGCGTCCTTTACTTGTCCTTTATGTGGACGAGTTTGACAGTCCGTTTGACCATGCAATTCAGTGTTGACTTGAATTTACCGTCAAGCCATCGTATGGATTATGATTCTAATGTAATTTCAAGGAGCATAATCTGTGATGTGTGCATGGTAAATTCTAAAGACACCGACCTAAATGCTTTGCACGCATCCCTTCATATGCCGCTAATATTTTCTGAAATATAATTTTTGCTTTACACGCACGTTAATTCCCAAATTATCATTATATTCTTTTCCTTTTTCTTCCTGAAAAATCACAGCCATCTTCGTTGCTTCCACCTCTAGCATCCGTCTCCAGCCACCTCTCCACATCCTCATCTACGTTTGTACTGTTATGAATGAGGGAGGACTTTGGCCTCCTCTCATCTTTATCCTTCCATTACTACACATTATCCCTACTAATGAGAACCTTTGGTTATCCTATGGCCTTTGGGCTTCTATTGATTTAACAAATAGAGAACAATGGCTTTGTGCCATGGTTACTCATTCTTCTCTTTATCCAACACGTTATCAGCACGTCAGCTCTCAATTCTTTGAGCTTTTTCTCACGTATCCCCTCAAATTTAACCCTCTACGTGCTAAGGAATCTATTTGTTGCGGTGATCCGGCTTGCGGCAAACCGTTGCAGCGAATCATTGCGGGGATTTTTTTTTGACGTATCGGGAGCGGGATTACTATCTACAAATTTTTCTTATCACGATCGTCCCTAGATCTTTGATCTAGATGTAATTTTTCTGATCCCGTAGACAATTACAAAATAGAGTTTGCTATGATTTTACTATGCTTTCCTAAAAGCTTGTATAAATCAAATAAATTCTGTTTACTATCAAATTTAACCAAAAACCCCCCAATGAAAACCCTTCGGCTTCCCCCACCCCCACGATGACGTTCAACCCACTTTTCTATAGCGTAAACGCATAGATTGGCCAAAGTGGGACGAGGCAATAAGAGTAGAGCTGGACTCACTCTTGAATAGCAAAGTCTTTGGACCAGTAGTTCCAACACCTGAATGTATAAAACCTGTGGAATATAGGTTGGGTTTTCATAAGAATAAGAAATGAAGGAAATGTGATCATTTTCCTATTTTTCATACTAAGCTTAAACGTCTCTGGAAAAGCCAAAAAATGCAATTTATGGATGTTGTGACTGCATATCTATACGGCTATATAGATATAGAGATCTATATGAAACTTCCAGAAGGGTATACTCTACCCCCAGAAATGAAATAGAAACGTATGAACGTTTCCTCTATAAAAGCTTCAAAGATCATTATATGATCTTACGCAATCACGAAAAATGTGGTATAACAGATTTAGCGAATTCCTTGCTGAACAAGGATTCCCTAAATAATGAAATCTCCCATGTATCTTTATCAAAGGAACAGGGTAAGGATTTGTATTAGTCGTCGTCTATGTGGACGACTTAAATCTAATAAGATCTCCTGCAGAGACCATTGATATATCTGATAGCCTTAAGCATACCTTCGAAATGAAATACCTAGGCAAAACAAGGTATTGTCTCGGCTTACAGATTAAACAATTTCGTGGTGGAATCCTTTTATACCTATCATATTTCTCATACACCAGGAGTTTATGAAGAAAGATGTCCATTTGCAATCTATTAAAAATGGATGCAAATTTATGACACATTCAAGTCGCTGGAAGAGGGAGAGGACATCCTAGGTCCTGAAGAACCTAGCTCTAGTGTACTAGTTACACTCATTTATCTGGCCAACTACACGTGTCTCTAATAGAACGTCTGTAGTAAAGCTGTTAGCCAGATACAGTGCTGCCCTGGAGAGCACCACTGGACCAAGGATAAGCTGCTTCTGCACAACTTCTAAGGGTCAAGGATCAGCATCCAAGGAATAAATATCGCATATGCAGGTTTACAGACCATCGCAATGACTAAGCACAAATGGCCTGCCACCTCCTAAAGATCTACGCATCATCTTCCAAAAGTCTACATCTTCTGAGAGGCTCATCATCAAAAAAGCATATCTAAAATATGCTCATCCAGGTCCAGCAGTACCTTGCAGACACAGTGAAGACTGAGTGAAGGAATACATACGTGGAGCCATCTACCAAACTTCGTAGAGCGTATCACTCCTGAGCGCCACTGTTTTCCAGTAGCCGCTAGATATGAGTGAAACTTGTATAGATGAGTGATGATTGTATTCAGAACATGATGGATGTATAGACGGATAGGAAATGATTGTATAGATACATAGGAGATCTGGAAGCCTGAAGCTTGTACAGATCAGGGGGAGTTGATAGTAGAGTTGTACTCTTTTTCCCTTAGCTATGGGTTTTCCCATTGGGTTTTCCATAGCCAAAGGTATTAATGAGGCAACCTCATTTAACTCTGGACCCTGAAGTGTCCACCTCTAATGAAAGCTGAAAGACCTACAAGCATAAGGCTTGTATGGATCAGGGGGAGTAACCTGTGGGTTGCACTCTTTTTCCTTAAGCTGTTGGTTTTCCCCACTGGGTTTTCCACAGCTAAGGTTTTAACGAGGCAAACACGATTACTCCGGATCCAGAAGTATCCACACCCTCAGCATTTACACTAAGACCAAAGTAATGAGTGCATAAGGGGAGTGTTATGAATGAGGGAGGCCAAATCTTTATCCCCCCATTACTACCCATTATCCCTACTAATGGGGACCTTTGGTTATCCTATGGCCTTTGGGTTTCTATTGATTTAATAAATAGAGAACCATGGCTTTGTGTCATGGTTACTCATTCTTCTCATTATCTAACATGTACATTATTTTTACGTTGAAGAGGTTAATTTAAGATGCTAAAGATGCAGTAACGGTGGTAGGAGGACAAAACCCCGCTGGTTCCTCCTCCTCCTCAGTTTATTCTCCTCATCGTTGTTGATCTCAATTGTATATGGTTTTTTATTGATGTTGCTGAAGAATATAAAGGGGAAGGGAAGGTGGCAATGACAGGCTCGTTACTGCCCTGCCTCATCATGATGATGAAGAGGATATGAGAAGGGGAGGATGGAGCGTTGTGTGGGAGCGACGCCAACGATGGTAAGAATGTTTAAAAAGGAATAGTATTGAATGGCAAACTTATAAATTTTGAATTTCTTGTAAATAAATGGGATTTGTGTAGAACAATTTGGTATATGTGTATAGCAATTATCACGTGTGTGTATCGGTGCACAAACACAGATGAGAAGTATAATGATGATGGGGGGAGGCAGAAACACTGGCATCGAAGAAGTCTGATGTTTTTTAGAGAGAGTGGGAAAGAGAATAAAGTGATAATTTGGTAATTAGGAGGTGTGTAAAGTAAAAATCAACCAATTTTAAAAAAATCTTAGGTGTGTATAAAGTGGTGTGTGTGCTAAGCAATTAGGGATGTGCGTGTGTATAGAATTTCCACCAATCAAATATATGTATGGTTTTTCGTATATAGGTCCCCAAAAACGTATAATTTGAAAATAGTCCCCCAAATAATAGCTTTTGCCAGGAGGTCCCCCAATTCACCTAACTCGCGTAAAAAGAGTCGCTTTCAACAAAATTTGTTTAAAACGTAACGAGGGCTAATTCGGATCGAGTTAAGTTGTAGTTTATGTGAGGTTTAAACTCGATAACACATTCTTAACCCAATAACCGTATTAATTGGAGGGAAATGATAATGAGGGGATAGTTGGACA
Organism: Scilla litardierei; assembly: GCA_030789695.1. NCBI lineage: Eukaryota > Viridiplantae > Streptophyta > Magnoliopsida > Asparagales > Asparagaceae > Scilla > Scilla litardierei. The sequence continues at coordinate 117 of JAULAV010007013.1, read as the reverse complement.
AACGAAGAGAGAAAGGGTCCCCAAAATTGAAGAACTGGCCCTAGAGATCTTGAAGACAGAGGAGATCAAGGCCAAATGCAGCCTCCCATTGATCGGGTCACCTCCGCCTCGTTCCTC